>PVIC010010193.1:12884-44101 GCA_004025085.1 Thryonomys swinderianus | reverse complement strand
GCAGGGGGCGCGGTCGCCAGGCGGGAGTGGGGACTCTGTGCGTCGCGTCCCTCCGCCTGCGAGTCGCCCGGGCTGCGGCTGCGCCCAGCACCCGAGTCCTTGCTCTTCACCCTGAGCCATGTGCGCAGGCGAGCTCCGGGGCTCTGACGCCCCGCGGGCGCGCAGGAGGCCTCCATCTTCCACGGCCGTGGCAGGAAGGGCTCCGCTGTCCTGGCTGCTTCTCTCCTGGGCCTGGGCCAGCGTGGGCTGCAGGGAGAGCGCGGTTCCCCCCTGAAAAGCCCGCTCGGCTGTCCTGTCCCAGCCCTTAGTGCCAGAAAGCATGTTGGGCTTTCTCCTTCCCAAAGGCAGGTGGGGACTGCATTATTTTGACTTTTTTTTTGAGACAGGGTCTCACTTTGTAGTTCAGGCTGGCCCTGAGCTTACTCTGCAGCCCAGGCAAGCCTCGAACTCAGCAATCCTCCTGCCTCTGCCTCCCGAGTGCTGGGATGACAGGCGTGAGCCACCACGCCCGGCACTGTGGTATGTGGTATTGATGGCCGGTGGGCAGAGTCACCATGCCCAGCATTGTGGTTACCAGGGATTGAACTCAGGACCTTGCGCTTGCGAGGCAGGCACCGGAACCACTGAGCTAACCCTCCAGCCCCCAGCATTATTTTGAATTTTGTCCTCCACCTTTCTTAGTTTATCCCCCTCCCAAATATAATGAAATCAAGTTGGAAACTCACAGAGGAAAAACAGCAAAGTGTGTTCCACGGCTGATGTCTGGAGGACGAGGCACATCCAGCCGGATAGGACCTTGCGGTCAGGAGCTTCCGAGCCATGTCCCACTGTGTAGTGAGACAGTGAAAGACGGGCGTGAACCTGGTCAGTGCAAAGGCTACGTCCAGCGTGTGCTTGCTCTCTGATGCCGACCACCCGCCCCTGCACGTCAGTCCTGTACGCGCTCTGAGCAAGTCGGGTAAGCTCCAGCCGGGGCCACCTCGGCGCCCGGCGCGGTGCAGACTTCTGGGGTGTCCTGCGGGAGAGGCCAGCAGCGTGGCTCCCCGGGAGAAGTAGGGCACCTGAGGCCGATGGGCCCCAGGACACAGCGGCCTGGATGGGAAACGGCCTGCACGGGCTGAGAGCTGGGCTCACACGAGGCTGGGGACTGGAGCCCGGATCCTCCGCGGTGGGGGAGGGTGCGAGGCCGCGTTCCGGATCTCAGGGCTCGGTTTCCTCCTTACGCCACAAGCCAGGCTCCTGGGCACACAGTGTGGCTCTGGGCCCCTCCTGTGGCCGTCTGGACAGAGCCCACAGCTGCCCTCACCTGTCACAGCCGGACCCCAAGCCGGGGCCAGGGACGCAGCCTGGCGGAGCCCTTGGCAGAGCGGAGGGCCAGGGGCACCTGTCCCGGGGCTGCCCGGGGCGAGAGGGAGGGCCACATTCCCAGCCCCGAGCTGGCGCGCGGCCGCTGGGGTGCGTGTGTGCTCTCACGTCAGCTCGGGGCAGTGCGACCGTCCGTGTGGCTTGGTGCGGGCCGAGCCCGGCCCTGCGCAGTGCCGGGAGCGAGAGGGCTGAGAGAGGACTTGCTGCGCTCTGCCCTCTTCGTCTCTGGCACCTCGAGGAGCGCCAGCCGCCGTTGTTGGGCTACGCTCCTCTCACCGCCTCCTGCGCCCGCCTGGCCAGTGGCTGAAGACGTGAGTGGGCTGTTGTGTGAAACGTTAGCCTATTGAATTCCTGGATGCAAATCTCACCTTCATCACTTCCCGGCTGTGCAATTTTGCACAAGTTATCAAACCTCTCTGTGCTTTTGCTAAAGCAGAGAGAACGACTCCACCTGCCTGGTCAGGGTGCTGTGAGAACTGGATGAGGACGTGTGTGGCTCTTAAACAGGTGTCTGAGTCGCCGTGGTGGCACTCAGGAAGCTGAGGCAGGAGGACCGCCTTGAGTCTCAGAACAGTAGAGTGTCTGGCAGGTGTGTCTGTGCAGGTGTTGGACAAACATGGCGTTAATCGGGCCTCCAGCTCTGTTCTGGCTCCATCGCAACCCTGCAGAGAAACTGGCAGGGCGGCAAAGGTCTGTGGCTATCGCAGTGCCAGCCAGGGCCGAGCCCAGGCTTCGGGGCTGGTGTGAGCTGCCGCCCGCGGGAGGCTGGGTGGGCTGGGCCGTCCGCACGCCCCAGGGCTGGGCGCTCGCTGCCCGCAGGCTGTGACGGGACGCGTCTCTGCTCCTGCAGGAGGCGGAGATCCTGAACACGGCCGTCCTCACCGGGAAGACGGTGGCTGTGCCGGTGCGCGTGGTCTCGGTGGAAGAGGACGGCGCGGTGACCGGGCCCCTGGAGTCCGTGGAGTGCAGATCGTCCGATGAAGACGTGGTCAAGGCAAGTTGGCGCCGCCCGAGCCCACGGTCCCTCCGGATCGGTGTCCACGCACACAAGGGCCAGTGGGTCACGAGCCCCTCAGGGCCTGGCCTGGCTAAATCTGACCCTGCCAGGCCCAGAAGGGACCCTCAGCAGGGCTGCCCTGACCCACCTCCAGCCCCAGAGCTGATGGCAGGACACAGGGCGGGACTGGCACCTGCTGGTGTGACCAGTGCCATGCAGCTGCTCTGGGCAAACATGGTAGCAAAAGTGTGTGTGGAATCAGAGGTCGCTGAAGGGCACAGTGACCCTGGGCTGGGCTCACAGCCCGGCCCAGGAAAGGCACGAATGCGGCCGCCCGTCGGCCCCCAGCTCTGCACCGGGCAGGCACGCGGCCACCGTCTCTCCCTCTCGCCACAACCCCATGACTCTCCTCTTTTTAAATTGAGTGCAAAAGGACTCAAGACACAGGCGCGGCGTGAGGTGTAGCCCGCCAGGGCGCCGCGTCGGCTCTGCTGGGGCTCGGGAGGCGGGGCTGGCCTCTCAGTGAGGCCAGGCTTCCCCAGCTGTGCTTCGGGGGCAGACTCAGCCGAGCAGAGCCGCAGGGCTGCTGGCCAGGGCTCAGTGCTCAGGGCCGCCCTCCCAGGCAGCCATCGCTTTAAACTCGCTGCTCCAAAGGGACAGCCAGGGAATGTTTCTGCTCGCTCAGAAAGCAATCAACAAACACAAAGTGAATTTCCACCAACTATCAGGTCCTGGTTAGGATCTTAGGGCCATAAAAACTGGACAGTGCTATCCACACCTAGCACAGTCTCCCCTGCCCAGTTGTGTGGTGCCAGCGCCTGTAATTACAACACCAAAGGAGGCTGAGACAGGAGGGTCACCAGGTTCATGGCCAACTCCATGTGTTGTCTCAAAACTTTTTGAGAAACGGCTAGAGATGTAGTGAAATGGTAGAGCACCCCTGGTTTAGTCTGTAGTGCCATATTAAGAAAAGACTGGAAATATTCTAAGGACAGTTGATAAAGTACACTTGGGCCCGGCCAAGCACAGCGTGTGGCCTTACCTAGCTGGAGAGAAGAGAAGATCAAGGAAGCTGAGCCTGGACTGGCCTGTAGTTCACACTGGGCTGGAGATCATTACTCGATACACATGACGTAAAAATACCCCTTCGAGACTAGATCTGGAATTTACTTTTTAATGTGACTTCTGAACATAGAAAATCAATTCTGAAAAAAATAAAATTGTCCCTCTTTGCCATGGATTTGCTGCCACGGCTGCCATGGTGTGTAAGTAATGATAAGAACACCAACTCCTACTCGCTTTGCTCTGGTCCAGGCCTGGTCTTGCGTTACAGATTGGGAAACTGAGGCACACAGAGGTTACGGAGTGCCCAGGTCGGGCCCCAGGCACCTCGCCTAGGACCGCAGCAGGCTGTGTGTCAAAAGGCCTGGGCTCCTAGGAGACCGGGAGGCAAAGGAAGGACAGGAAGGAGGAGCCCAGGGAGCCAGGCCGGCCCAGCAGTGGAGGGAACCACCTGCCGGAAGGGGAGCCCGGGCTGCCTGGGCCCCAGAGCATGCTGGGACCCCAGTGTGTGGGTGCCAGTTGGCTGGGAGCCCTGGGGGTGGTGTCCCGGAGGGAGGGCAGGAGATGCCCAGTCGGGGCCCTGCACCCCCAGCAAGGCGAGCACGTGCAATCCTGTCAGCCCCAGAGGCCCGGCCACTGTGGGGGCGCAAGGGCCCCGGCCCAGGGTGAGGACGTCCTCGCTCATCTGAGCTCCTCCAGCTGCCCACGTCGGGCGCTCAGGCCATTTTCTGCTTCTCCTGTGCAGTTTCCGGGCTGGGCTGTGAGGTCACAGCGATGTGACTCAGCAGACAGAGGTCGTCTTCAGTTATTTTCTCGCCACGGGACCCAGTCCCCGACACCCGCAAGTTCAAGGAGGGCAGCTTAAGGGCCTCAGAGCTACAGAAGCTTCGGTCTGTAGTGGGCGGTGGGGGGGGGGGGCAGCGTGAAGAGCCCGTGGCACGGCGGCAGGAAGCAGAGAGAGATGGAGGGGCGGGGAGACCCCCCAGGCGTGCGCCCTCTGCCCCTCCCCCAGCCAAGTGTCACCTCCCAGCATCACGCTAGCTATAAGCTCATCGCTCACTCGTCCACTCCCAAGTATCCTCTGAGCTCCGCACGGATGGTAGGTGGACGGACAGAACCCTAAGTAGGTGGTGGGTGACTCGGGGATGGACAGAAACCCACAGAGATAAGTGGCAGATTGATGGCAGATCACTGGTTGTCAGAAACATAGATGGCAGACGGATGGACAGAAGCCTCCATCAGGGGCAGGTGGGTGGACGGGGAGACAGATGGCAGGTGGGTATAAATACAGGGTTAAACTTCAAGTGACCCCGGGAGGCGCCTTCGAACGTTACCGGCGGCAGCTCCGTTTCTGGGGGCACAAACGAGCCAGCTGTCTCACATGTGGGGGCCTGTTTTCTCCAGCTTTGTTTCATTTTGTCCTCAGGAGTTCTTCAGAATTGAAATTGCAGCTCTTTCCACTGATCTCTGCACCATGATCTTGGTGATGGCTGATAATAGGGATCTTTGTCTCTCTGAAAGCTCAGAAAAGCTTCTTCTAACGCGTGGGACCCTGTGTGCCCGCCCGCCCTCCCGCCCATCTGCTTCTGGGCTGCATTGCCCAGGGTCATGGGTCTTTTGTCCTTGCAGGTAGAGCTGGGAATTCTAGCTGCAAGTTCAATTCAGAGAATGTTCTGTAATTTAAAAAATAAATAGGTTCGGCCCAGGCTCAACCCTGCACACATTAATTGGTTTTAGACTTGAAATTCGATGTGATAATTTCCACCGAGGTTCAGTCAGGTTTGTTTAGCAAATGAGTTCCAGCTTTCCTCCTGGGGAGCTGCTGGTCATTCAGGTCTCTGCGATTCTCAAGCCCAGATCCGAGGCCGGAACCACGCTGCGCCCGGACCTTCACCCCGCCCGGCCCCTGGAGCCAACCTCGTTGCGTTTGTGATGAGTCAGACAGGGCGGTTCTGTAAGAGAAGGGACGCATGCCAGGCCGGCCCCAGCTCGGGCCCTCAGCAGGACTCACAAGTCCTGGACATCAGGGGCCGGGAGGAGCGCTCAGCCCCAGGCGCGAGACGGCAGGACGGGTCTCCGTGGAGCGGGCTTGCGGCCTCCAGCAGGGGCTCCCCCGGGAGACGGGGTGCCGTGCGGGCCGCCTGCCCGACCTGAGATGTGCCCCCCGGCCTCAGGCCCATGCCCAGGCTGAGGTCCCAGCCCGGCCTGCCATCCATCCAGAATCAGCTCTCCAGCCTGGCCCCTCCGGGTGGCCAGGGCAGATCACTGGACAGCCTTGACAGGCCCAGCTCTGAAAGATGCCGAGATCAGCCGCAGCCTGAGGCCGGCAGCTGCCCCTCCACCCCCCCGCCCCGCAGGGTTCAAACCAGAGAGAAGCAGCGCCGCCTGGTGGGCAAGAGCAGCGACCCCTGCTGGCCCCAGTTCTGCACAGCAGCAGAAGCCTTAGACTGTGCTGGACACTTCTGCAAGAGGACCCAGCGGGCTGAGGGCCAGGGCGCAGGGTCCCGGGGCTGTTCAGCCGGAGGACACAGAGCTCTGTGATGCAGCACCAGCCCGAGGTCACAGGAGTCGCCATTCAAGTATGCATGGGAAGGGAAGCAGCCCCGGAGCCCGACTTCCGCGGGGCTCTCCAGCGTGGCACGCTCGCTGCTTCCTTCCTTTTTTATTTTGCCCAGGCTACCAGGGCCTGGTTGGTGCCCGACTCCAGAGTGGGTCTCCCCCTCAGTGTGCTGGCCAACGTGTCAGTCACCCAGAACTGTGCTTTAGTCTGCTGGGCAGTTTGCTCCACTCCAGCTGACACAGCGTGATCCACAACCCCAGCCCCGCGGCTCCTGCGGGCTCGCTCCCGTGCGTGGGCAGCCCCAGGGTGGAGCCCAAGAGCCAGGAGACCAACGGGAGAGCCGGAGACCGAGCTTCCAGACTTCAGGCTGATTTACAACCACCCCGCTGGACAATCTGGTTTCCTTCGGGGCTGGGCTGATTTGTACATCGGCTCAGCCACCTCAGCAGCCATCTGTTTGGTCAAACATCATTCTGGGTGCTTCTGTGGTGACATCTCTTTAAGAGAGATCATGTTTCAGTTCACAGATTTGAAACAATTCCCGCGCCCGGAGGCGGTGCCACCAGAGAGCCTGGGCGAGAGTGACGCAGTGGGGTTTAGAGGAGATATATGTCAGACCCCTCGGGGGGAGCCTCATGCCCCGGGTGCTGATGGGCACTGGCAGGCAACAGGGAAGTGGGATTTCAGCGTTCTGCCAGAGCGCCGTGCCAGCTGGGCTGTGGCGAGGGGCCCCTTGCACACCTTTGGTGGGAGAGCCAGGGAGCGCAGGTGTGGTAGAAAGCATAGCAGGTTCCTAAGCAGTTAAAAGCAGGGCCACCTAGGAGCCAGCAGCCCCACTCCTGGGCGTTTATCCAAAAGGAGTGAAATTAGCAGGTGGTTCGGAGCGATGCTGGCATTCCTGTGCAGGGTCGCCAGGACGTGGACGCGACTGCAGGGCCCATCAGCTGAGGACTGGCGCGAACGCCCTGGGATGCTTCCGGCCGCAGAGGATGAACCCTGGGGCTGGAGGGCAGTCTGCCCAGTGAGGCACCCGAGGCAGTGCGGGGGCGCTGCACCCCGATCTCATTCGCCTGTGGAACCTCAGAGTCAAACTTCGCTGAAGCAGAATGGTGGTTAGCAGGGCCGAAGAAGGGAGGAGCTGGTTTTCAAAAGATGTAGAACTGCGGCTGAGAGGGAGAAGTTCGAGAGATCTATAAACACCATGGTAACTGTGGCTGGGAGTATCGTGTTTCTGAAAGTCGCTAGGGGAAACGGCGAGGTGTTACAAAGTGAGAACTGGGGGAGGGGAAGCGCGGCTCTCCGCGGCCTCCCAGACACACGCACAGCCCCACACCGGCGGGAAGCGTCCACGGCGTGGTCCACAGAAACGCTGACGGCTAACCATAAACACAGGCAGCATAGAGGGAATGTGAAGATGCCAATCGCAGACCTGAGGCCGCTGCTGCTGCCGCCGCATGTACAGAGGAAGCTGTGTGGCCTGGCACGGCGGTCGGCCTGGCCGTGACACTGTGCGTACCACGGTGTCCATCTTCCTAAGTGGCTTCCTCGTGGATTATCACTCGTGGATGCATCAGACGACTGAGCCCTAAACCACACAGACATTGTCGGTGCCGGAGGAACGACAGAACCTGGGCTTGGGTCTGAGCCCTGAGCCCTGAGCCCACCAGTGCGCACAGCGCTGCAGCCTTCCAGGGCCGGAGTCTCCCTGTGGGCCAGTATTTCTCCAGGCAGGCTGAGGGTCCTGCTCCAGTTTTTACTAAAATACACGTGTGTTTCCCTCTTGATTTGAACTAGACTTAAAATTACTTCGGGATACAAGCAATTTGGAGATAGTCTTGCCTTTCTCCAGAACACCTGAAAAGAGAACTGAAGGAAATATCAAATTCTGCTCGCCTCTCCAGCAGCTTGTGTGGTAACAAGCCCTTCAGGGGACCCGCTTGCATTTTGAAGTTTAAAAACCAGTGCGTAAATACTAATTGGGTAAAGAGCTGCCAGGCTTGGGCTGCGGTAAATGGGAAAGGCAGATTGCTGGCAGGAAGAGGTGTCGAGTGCCAGGGCCCTGTCCCTCCTGCAGCCGCGACCTGCGTCACCGTGGGAGAAATTCAACCTTTCCAGGTCTCACTTGTTTACACGGTGATGGGAGCAGGTGCAGCTTGGAAAGAGGTTCAGGTAGACCACAGATGTCAGCCAGCAGGGATTTGCCGCCAGCCAACATCTGGCCACATCTGGGCACCGGAGGCGATGCCGGCAGCCTCCAGGGGTGCAGGGCCGGAAGGGCACTGCACACCTGTGAGGCGACAGCTCTCCAGTGCCAGGCGCCCACCGTGCCAAGGCGGGCCACCCTGCATCAGATGAGCTGGAAGGTGCATCACAGCCCCGGGACACACCCCCTGTGCCCAGTGAAGGAAGCTGGCACAGTGTCACTGCGGTACGCCGCGTTCCTGTGAAGTGTCCAGAGACCCAAAGGCGGATCATACTTGCAGTGCCAGCAGGAGACAGGAGTCGGGGACCACTAAGGGCTGGGGGTTTCTTTAGGGAGCGGCAAGAGCCCTGTGGATATCCTAAAACTCAGCTGCTTGCACACGTGTGCAGGACCGCTGTGGTACGCAAGGTATAGCTCTCCAAAGCTGTTACACAAGAGACACTGGGTACGGGCCCTGAAGAGAAGGCTCCTTTCACAGTCCTCCCGTCGCTGAAACTTAGTCCCAGGGCTAACAGTTAATGCGTTCCGAAAGGGGACGCCTTCCCCAAGAATCACCACAGCTTTCCCCCTGGTAACTCTGAATTCTTCGTCATAGCTCAGTGACTTCTGCTGTGATATTTCTCTCTTGCACAAGCTGGATTGTTTTGGAGACAGTTAGGACAAGACCAGAAGAGGAGACTTATTCCAACATCTCTTTCTCTGGAGGGCTCACCCAGCCATCCACAGCCCTCTCTAAAGCAGCAGCCATTACCGCTGCATATCTTCAACACTCTTTGCCTTGGAATTATGTGTAAAAGTACTTTACTGTGCTTCTGTTAGGAATTCTAGATAAAAAGGATGTTCTTTGTGCTTTTCAGAGTTATTCTGGATTTTTTACAAAAATGTTCTCTGGTTCATAGAGGCATTCTGGGTAATAGGAAGTTCTCTGTGGTTCAGAGAGGCATTCTGGGTGAAAGGAAGTTCTCTGTGGTTCAGAGTGGAATTCTGGGTAAAAGGAAATTCTTCACATTTTTAAAAGCTCCCCTATCTCAGAACACAATCCAGGATTTGGGCTGGCTCTCACCTGGGCAAAGAGCCCTTTGAATTCAGACGCTGACAACTTTAGTGTCACCACCCCTGTTGACCTCAGCAAGATGACGCAGTTTAGGGAAGGAGGCCACACTCTGTGGTGCAGACCTGGAAGTGAGTGGAGTTTTCTGGCCTCGTAACTAGGGTGTTCAACGGTCCTTCTGGCTGCAGGCGCAGCTGGACACAGAGCCGCAGACACTGCATCAGAAACGAGTCTCTCTCTCCATCTCTCTCCCGGACTCCCGGCTGTTGGCCTCATTTTCAAGCACGACACTGGCACACTCAGTCCTGTGGTCTGCACTGGCAGCAACACCACGAAAAGAGACCTCCGTGCACCCAGTCTACACGAGTGATCCCGGGGCTGAGTTTGATTGGTCCCTTTGGGGTTATCGGCTCATCTCTGAACCAATCAAGACACCCAGTTAGAAGACAGTTCACTGATTGGCTGGGCTTGGACCGCCCCCCCCCCAAGCCAGGAACTTGAGCTTATGTGGCCGGAGAGCTGAAGAGAGGTGACCTCAAGGAAAACGCAAACTCTCCAAGGAACAGAAGACAGTGTGCCATGGGACAGCCAACGCTGCCGTGGCATCATCTCCCGGCATGCTCCGGGCAGCAACCCTGCCCACCAGGTGCATCATTTACCTGACAGAGGCTCCTCCCCCATCTCCCCCCCTCAGCACATTGCACTCAGAGCGTATTGCTCTGCTGTTCCGCTGCGCCCGGCACGCCTCCCTCCTCCACCCCGCCCCCCGCCAAGCGCTTGGCCAAGAGCTCGGCTCTTCCTTCTGCAGCGCGCTGAGACCCCTCGGAGAGAACCGGGGCTCCGCCCTGCACCACAGCCACTTGCGTCCTTCTCAACGCTTGGAGGACAGTCCTCCCTCCGGGCTGCGCCTCCGTCCTGCTGTGGCCCCTCAGTGTCCCCGTCTGTCCTACAAAACCCACCACCCCTCTCTCCTGGTGTCAGTGCGGGTTGTGTGTCCATGTAAGGGAGGAAAAGAGGAGAGACCTTTGTGTTAAGTGGTCAGACGCTGCTCAGCGCCACGTTCCTCACAGCTCGGCCTCTTGGACAAGTCACCTGCAGGCACCCAGGAGGTCTCCGGGACCCCGCGGCCGCACCCAGCCTGGCCCAAGGCGCGGGTGCTCGCTGAGTCAGAGCTGCCCTCCCAGGCGCAGGACCAGATGCCTCTGGGGAATCCGTTCCCAGACAGCCTGTGTTTGGGACTGCCGGCGACACTGGTGAAGCTGGTCCTCTTGCCTGACAGCTGCCCGTCTTCCCTGAGCCTGCCCTCCTCTGTCGTCCACTGGCCACACCGTGGACTCCCAGCCTCGGCCCTGGACCTCGCGGCACCCCCCATGCGGAGAGGTGCCCGGCGTCGGATACCCAGCACGCTCCTGGACACAGTTCCCTCCCCAGTGAAATCACAGCGCTGTGAGGACGAGCACTCTGTGCTGCGAGCCGCCCGGTTACCCTGCGGACCCCTGAAGACCAGGACATGCAGAACTGGGCCGGGCATCCCGAGAGGCCTGGTCCCTGGTGCGTTTTCTATTTCAGGAGCAAGGAGCCAGCTTGGCTCCTCCCCCTGAAACCACGCGTGACCCCACACAGAACTTACTTACGCCTCCGAAGCCACAGCTGTTGGAGCCCCCGCGGTCTCCCCCTGGGTTCCTGCAGTGCCAGGAGGTCTCCCGAGCAACCCTCGGGGCCTTCCCTGCAGCGCGCTCTGGGACCGCCCGGCCCTCCCGCCGCAGCCCTGATGGCGCTCTGCTTCTCTGCCCAGCCAGCGCCCCCGGAGCTCAGCACCCCAAGCCTGCGCTCCCCCGACTCCTCTCTGCTCCCCTCCAGACGGGATCAGGCCATTTAGCAAGCAGCTCGACAGCTGCAGAGACAAGGCAATTAAATTACATATGTCGTACATGGAAAACGTAAGATTAATTATGATTATCTGAGAACCCACATTATGTTCTTAATAATGATTACAATTTTAAAGTTATGTAAGCATCACAAGGACCAGATGGCCTGGGGTTTCATTTTCAGCTAACATTTCATGATCGGGGTAGAATTAATATCAGCTAATGCACTTTTATAAACCTGTATGTTTCCTTTGCATTTGTAAAGTTTGCCACGGAGGCTGTTTGTCATGTGCTGGCATGACATTCCCGATTCATAAAAATCGGCCCCTGGCTCAAGCCCGACTAACTGCACTGTGAGGTACAGGGGTCACGGCCATGCCAGCGTCGTGCCCAGAGTGAAGGCATCACGGAAGCGGTGGGTGGACGTCGAGGGCAGGTGTGGCATGTGGAGGGCGGAGTCTGCGGGGGTCACGGAGGGAAAGGGCCACGAGGCGGAATGACAGGACACCCGAAGGTCAGATTTCACCCCACTTGGACTGTCCAGGTGCAGCCGGCGACATCATTCAACCTTTCACCGGAAACACCTCCGGGGGTGAACCGAGTAGGCACCGAGCCGGCCCTCGGGTAGGAAGGTCGGAAGCAGCGCTGGCTCGGCGGCCGCCGGCAGAGACCGGAGCAGAGACTGGAGCTTCCCGAACGGAGCACAAGGCCGCACTGCGCAGGCGCGAGGACACGCGTGAACCGGGTTCGCCGGACACGGAGGGGCGGGGCCAGCGGCCGGGGGCTCCGGCGGACCCGGCTCCGCAGCTGCAGGGTCTTGGATGCGGTGCTCGGGAGCGCGCTCCGTGGGGCTGGCGCGCCCGCGGGCGGAGCAGACCCTGGGCGGCCGCGAGCAAGCGCTGTGGTCGGCAACTTATCCGGCTGCAGGGTCCGCGCCAGCGCGGCGGAAGGGCGGACGCGACTGCTGGGCCTCTCCGCGGGGTCTGGAGAGATCGGCGGGGCTGCCCCACCGCAGCGAGCACCCCGACTTCCCTGGACCTGTGGCCATTCCAAATGTCCGTGGCCGGCAGCCTGCGAACTCCGGCTGTAGCCTTTGCTCCTGAGTCGAGAAATTTTCATTTCCAAAGAAAAACACAACAAGGAAAGAGCAAGAGGGAAAACAAAGAGGATGAGAAAAATAGCCTAGGGCGCCTGCACACCGCCCGGGGCCCCTCCCGGCCTCAGCTCCCTCTCGGGGAGAGGGCCCCCACGCTCAGGGTCCAGAGCACACCCTCACCTCCCAGCCGCGGCCGTCAGGTCACCAAGCACCCGGCAGGCGGCCCTGGCCTCCGCCCCTGGGTCTGGGGCCCTGTTGGTTCCGTCCGCGTCGCGGTCTCCCTGCCGCAGCCCTAATGCGAAGCAGGAACTCGGCAGAGACCACGTTCCGGCGCACACTCCCCGCGGGACCTGCGGGACGGTCACCGTGTGGCCCGTGGCCCAGCCCGGCTGTCCCCAGACACCACAGGCCGGGCGATGCGCTTGAACGCTCCACCTGTGCTCGCTGAGCTCGCTGTGGGTCGGAGACGTGCGCGGGGGAGTCACCAGGCGCCCGAGAACGCCCTGCACGGCCGGCTCGGTGGACGCTCCCTCCACCCTCCCAGGGCACCACGCCGGCGAGCAGCTCGGGGCCGTGCCCGTGAACCAGGAGCCGCTGCGGTGAGAGCCGGCTCACCGGGCGTGCGGGGACCGCGCGGCCCTCCCCGGCCTTTCCACGGCAGCCCCCCGTGCGTCTGATCTGGAGGACTCTCCCGAAGCGGGGTGCCCCAGAAGCCCGGGGGCAGGTCCTCAAGGAGCGCGGTGGGTGCTCCAGGCAGGGTGCCACCCTCTGCTTCCAAGCCAGCCCGGAAGCGCCAGGAGCCAGTCTCCTGTTGCTGCCGCTGTTAGCGATCACGTGGGGCGGCGCATGCCCAGGTCCCGTGACCGCCCCGGGGCTCAGCCGGGCAAAAGGGGGTTTGCAGGGGTGAAAGCAAGGCGTCGCAGTGCTCTTCCTTTGGAAGCTCTGCGGGACCTTCGCTCCTTCTCCAGCTTCTAGAAGCCTCTCTGTGCCGGTCACCAACAGTCCGTCGGCCTCCTGCGCCTCGCGGCCTCCCTCCTCCTGCCTCTGTCTCTCCCTCCTCCTCTCCAAACTCCTGCCCTGTCTTAGGAGAACGCTCGTATTGACATCGGGCCCAGAACCCTCAAGGGCTCTCACTGTGAAGCCCTCAACCTCCCGCGTCTTCAGGTCGCCCTTGCTCGGTGGGTGACACGTTCAGAGACCAGAACATGGCCGCCTCTCTTCTGCCAGCCACACTAGACCCCCTGGATCCGGGAGCAGAGAGCAGGGCCCGCCCTTCGTGGGCCCGTGGCCATCGCGAACCGCTTGTGATGGTAAGCTGCGGCATGAGGGGCTCCCCTCGGATCCTGACAACTTGCACGGCACACAGCGAGGTGAGGGAGCCGGGCTGTGGGCGTGAGTCATGGCAGCGCCCTCCGGAGCGGAGTGATCTTCAGCCAGCTTTTACCATCGGAACACAGTATCCGTCTCCTGACACTTAAGACAGCGGAGTTTATCTGGCCCACGGTTCCTGAGGGCTCAGTCCACGGCCTCCCGGCTCCAAAGCAGGATCATCATGGCAGGAGGGAGGACGGGGACTGGTCACTTCATAGCCGCCGGGAAGCGGAACTCGGGAGCAGAGCCAGAGAGGAAGGGGCTGCGGGCCAGGGTCACAGCTCCACGGCCGCCCGGCCCTCCCAGAAGCACGCCGACAGCCCTGGAAGGCGCCCAAGCCAGCCACGCCCGCCGTCGGCCCGGCTCTCACTGTCGCCTCCCCCGTGAGGAGCAGCCTCCGCCCCGGCGCAGGGTTCACGCGTGGGGCTGCGGGTTCGGTGAGGCGGCCGCACAGCAGAGCCGGCCAGGGCCGTCACCCACGCCCAGCGGCCCGTGTCACCTGGTTCCCGTGGGAAGGAGTGCGCTGAAGACACTCCGGGGGGAGGACGCCAGCGCTGCGCAGAACACGGCCAGGACAGCGGGCGAAGCGCATTAGAAGGAAGAGGGTTCTTGAGGGGATTCGTCGCCAGGTGCCTCTATTATAATCCACTTTTAAATTCAAGCACGCTCCGTACTTTGGAATCACGCCTCAAATGTGCACTTCGCTATCAGGGCTGGTCGTGCCCGGGGCCCTGGTGAGCCCCTTCTGGAAGCCAGCGAGGGCTGGACAGTCCTGCCACGTGGCCCAGCCGGGCTCCGCTGGGACCTTGGCCGTCCTCCGCGGGCTTCACCCCCGTGGCTCAGTGGGCTCTGAGTCACAGGCCTGGGCCCTGAAGGATAAGCTCGTGCCACATGCTTGGCACCGGCAGAGGGCTGCCCAAGGGGCTGCTCGTAGGCGCAGGGCCAGCGTGGGGAGCTGCTGCCCAGCTCCCAGAGCCGCAGCCCGGTGACAGTGAGCCCACAGGCGCGGGGGCCGCTCTGCATGGGGTCTGGTGGCCGCTTCCTGCCACTTTCTCCCGGGGTCCTTCGTGAGCTGAGACCACGGGCAGCACTGTGCCAGGAGCGGGCGGGCACAGGGCAGGTAGAGGACATCGTCTTGGCCAGAGGCAGCGCTGAGCCATATGAGCACAAGGCAGCTCCGGTGAGACACCCCAAGAGCAGCCCAGGGGCCCTCCCGGGGAGCCTGCAGTGGGCAGGTCGCCACAGTCCTCTGGGATGGCACCGACCAAGGTTCTGCTTCCACAGATTGCTACCATGGTCAGCACAGTGCAAACTCACTGTATGGAATATTCTAGAAATAAGCAGGATGGGTGGTCACGTGTGTCATCTCAATACTCTGCGAGGCTGAGGCAGGAGGATTGCAAGTTCTAGCCTAGCCTGGACAGTTGAATAACTTAGCCAGACACTGTCTCAAAAAATAATATATTAAAGGGGATTAAGGAGGAAGCTCAGTGTGAAGGGCTGAGTTCTGTCCCTAGGGAAAGGAAAAGAAGGGAAAGGCAAAGGAGGAGAGAGGACCAGGAAGAGAATCAGAGGGACAGGAGGGGAAGCGGAGGGAGGGAGGGAGGGAGGAAGGGCACGGCCTCCAGCCTTGCCCTGTGCGCTCTGTACCAATTTTTAAACAATTAGTGTTTATCTAACTGTCAAATATTATTCTTGCGACAAAGTCGTTTAAAACTTTTGAGTTTGATACAGCTCACAAGGTAGGTTCAATTAGATAGATTTAAATATTAATTACAAACAATCCATCATAATTTTCTAAATATGGAATTAAAATCACAACTTAAATAAATCTTCATAAAAGCTCTAATCACCTTAACAAGGAAGCAAGATACACAGCCAGGAGAGACGCTGAAAGCAAAGCACAGACTACACGAAGCTGGGCAGACCCGAGGCCGACGCCCTGGTTGGGGTCTGGCCCGCCCACCCCCTTCCTGCGTCGGGGGGCTGCGGGGTGCCCCACCTGACCCGGGGGCGAGGCCCCGCCCTGGGGCGAGGGCGTAGCAGCAGCTAGTGGGCGGCGTCCGAAGATGGCAGAAGCCCCAGGAGCCGCGTCCCGGGGCCCCACACCGCGCTGTGCCCCGCCAGGCAGGAGCAGCCTACGGTCACGTCACAGACACGTGAGGGAGCGGCCAGCTCACTGTCACGGCAGACCTGTCCTTCTTAACAAGCTCGTCTTCCCACCAAAATGGCTCTGGCTGGAAAGTCCTCAGCATGCAGGTCAATAGCAGCCTCTTTCCGTCACTCTAGGCAACACTCGGGCTCAGTGAAGCCCAAAAACCTTTCCCTGACGAGCTCCGACTTTTCTTTTCTCCAAAGGAACTTTCTCCGCCTGGCTGAGCGCAGGGCTGTGCCGAGCTTCCTTCCAGACGTCCACCTAAAGCCTCGCGCGCCCAGAGGCGGGGCTTCCGTGGGTGGCAGGATCCTGGGCGTGTGACCCCGGGCTCCGGGCAGAGGGCGCTGCGGGAAGGCAGAGCCGGCGGGCGCTCGGCTGGCTGTGGGGGTGGCCTGCGGGGTCTGTCTCCCTCCTCCCTGACCGCCCTCTGCCTCCTGGCTGCCCTGGCACTGTTGCTTCTCCCCTCCAACGGCCCTCTGCCAGGCTGCCCAGCCTTGGAACCAGCCAACTATGGACTGAAATCTCCACAGGCTCTGAGCTAAAGGAAACCTCCCGCTGTGACTCCGGGGTCTCGGGACCAAGGGACAGTGCTGCTCGTCACCACGCCGGGCTGGCTCAGAGTCAGGCTGTGCGCCAGTTCCATCTTTCTGCCTGACCCGAGTCCTTCGGGTGGTCGCCACGGCCTGTGACAATGCCAGTGCCGAGTCTCCAGGCCAAAAGCAGCCGATCGTGCCGTCGCTGGCGAAAGGATGAGTGAATCTTGGCACAAGTGTCCAAGGGAGTAATCTGTCACTCAGACCACAGCGCGATTTCCTTGCACAGCGACAGGGCTGAATCGCAGCAGCTCCACCCTACACGGAAAGTCAGGTCTGCACGGTAGGAGCCCCTCGCGTGAGATGCCAGCACAGGGTAATCCCAGCACTCGGGAGGCAGAGGCAGGAGGATTGCTATGAGTTCGAGGCTTGCCGGGGCTACATGGTGCACTCAGGGCCAGCCTGATCTACAAAGTGAGACCCTGTCTCAAAAAAACCAAAACAAAACAAAAGACACAAACATAGGTGTAGTAATTATGCTTTAAGAATAGTGTAAAGTGCACTTCAAAATCACTAACTGGCCAGGCGTGGTGGCTCACGCCTGTCATCCCAGCACTTGGGAGGCAGAGGCAGGAGGATTGCTGAGTTCGAGGCTTGCCTGGGCTACATAGTAAACTAAGACCCAGCCTGAACTACAAAGCAAGACTCTGTCTCAAAAAAAAAAAATCACTAACTGTGCACATACATGCACACACACACAGTAGATCTGCGAGGCCTGCAGCTGTGATTTAGGGACCCCGTCACCCTGCCGTGCACACCTGCCCGGAGCCCCACACCAGGTCCCTCTGCGTCCACAGCCGCGTGGACCCCAGCACGGCTCGCAACAGGATGGTGCGGTGAGGCGCTGTGCCGGTGAGCGGGGCTCAGTCACCCCGCGGTGGGAGTGGGAACCGCTTCCCTCTGCGCTCTCAGTGGGGAGGTCACGGGGCGGGGCCGTGCAGCACGGGGCTGACAGGGGCCAGGGCAGCGGGGACAGTGTCGGGCCGCGGTGGCCGCTCGGAGGGTCCGGACTGTGTCCCAGGGGTCAGGGACCTTCCGGGCAACGCTGCTCTTGCTGGCTGGTTGGTGAATGTTTGGAGAATCACCAGCTGCTAGTGACGACTGAGAAGGTGCACATATGCACAAACACTCGCGCGCACACACACACACACACCCTTTGTTTGGAGTCAGCAGCATTCCACTGGGAAGACAGAGACCAAGCGGCAGGAAGCCCGGTGCTGGCTGTAGGAGACATCAAACCTCTCCAGGGCCTCGGAGTCCGGATTGCCCGGCTCCCTCCTCGCCTCTCCTCCTCCTCCTTCTTCTCCCCCATCCTCTCTCCCCCTCCCCTTCAGTAAACTGGGACCTACCGTCCCCGCGGGACAATGCGCCTCTTCACAGGAGGGTTGGACTGAGGCCGGACGGCACGGCCGGGCAGAGGTGCACAGTGGAGGTTGAGCCGGAGGGCACCGGCGGACGGGCACTGCGGTGACCTGGGACACAGTGCGCAGGACCCGCGGGTGCTGCCCAGTCTGGGGCTCCGGCTTCCCCTCTGCTGGGAGGCGGGGCCCAAGGAGCCCCATTTCTCAGCTCATTAGGCTCTTTGTTTTCTTTTGTTGCTGGTTCAAGATTAAAAGTCCTGCTCTGCTCTCCTGTAGCACATTCCTCCTCTTCTAGCCCTGAAACAAACAAAAAACAGGAAATCAGTTTTTCTCGGAAGTTCGGAGGTTGTAAATTGAAGGTCAGCGGGGCTGACCCACAGGGTGTCGGCCTTAGGGCTTTGGATGGAGGCCAGCAGTGAGAACCGTGAGGTCGCTGCTTTGGAATTTGCGTTACCCCGGAAGAAGCTCCTGTGGGCGTGGCCGGGCAGCCCCCGGAAGGGGCGTCCAGGGCCCCTCAGGCCCGCTCCTTTCCCTCATTTGCTCTCTGTAGCCCTTCACTTGTGTGGGGCCCAAACCGCATCAAAATTTTGAATAGAATTGTACCAATTCTCTTAAACAGAAAGGAAATGTATTGGTATTGATACTGTTAGTATCAGACACGTCTAAAAATAGCCAGAGACTTGTCATATCGATCCCAGCAAGACAGCAGGAAGCAGCGTCTGACTGTGCCTCTGGCCAAGAGACCCAGGAGGGCCACAGCCACGCGGCCGCGCTCTCTGCGGAGTGGCCGTTGCCTCATGCTGACGAGAGAGCTGCCGTGGCGCCCGCCAAGCTCTGTGTTTCGAGCAGGAAGAGTGAAGCAGGAAGCGCAGAGACCACTCGGAGACACAGGCTCATGTCCACTGTGGGGATGTCCTGCGAGGCCCCACCTCCCTCAGGGGAGCAGGCCGAGGCAGAAGCGTCAGGTTCCACCGCAGGGCGGGGTGGGGGTGGCACGCTGCGGGCTGTGCCGCCACGAGGACCCGGACCTGAGCTCTGTGTTCAGCACGTGCCCCCTGCAGCCCTGGGCAGGGCGCGAGGGCCCTTGGGCCGAGTTTCTCCCTGGGTGACAGTGGCAATGTCTCTTGGGGAAGATTTTCATGGGAACGGTTGGCACAGTGGCCAGAGTGATGGCACAGGATGGCAATCAGGACAGGGGCAGCAGCGGGAGCGGCTGGGTGTCCTGTGGGCTTGACGAGGATCCCGCAGCTCCGCAGGGGGTGGCCGGTCCCCGCAGCCTGGTGGGCAGGACACATGGCCTCAGGCCTGGTCTCATCCCGAGGCCAGGAGGACCCCGGAGCGGAGCCCTGGAGCAGTCTGCAGACCGCTGAGCCGCTGCCGCTGGGGTCAAGAAGAGGAAGCAACCTGGATGGGGGGGCGGGGGGATGGAGCAGGCACCAGCACCTGTGAGTCCTGCCCTCGGGGAGTGGACCTGTCGCCTGGACACCTAGCGGTTCACTGTGGTCGCTGAGACCCACGGCGGGGAGGGCGCTGTGGCCCGTGAGACCCGTGGGGACCGTGGGGACCACCCAGCAGTGCTCTTGCAGCTCGGGGTGAAGCCAGTGGTTAGCACAAAGCACAGTGCTGCAGAATGATCTGTAGGAAGCACCGTGGACGTCTCCCGGATCGCCCAGCTCCGAGCTCTGTGCGGGGCCGAGTCTGGTGGGCTGAGTATGCCCCCACGGCCAGATCTCAAGGCCCGAATACCCGCGCTGGGGGGCGGAAGCTCGCCCGGAGGAGATTCGTGCAGAGGTGACCGGGCTACGGGAGCAGCAGGGCTCCGGGAGGGCAGTGTCCTCTGAGGGCACAGAGGGGCGGGGCTCGGGAGGCCACGCACAGCCGGGACGGGCATCTTCGGGCCGGCAGTGCTGGTTCCCCGGAAGCCGTGCACAGGTGGGAGAGGCTGGACAGATGGGCCTTGCGAGCCGGAGGACGGGCCTGCCCGCCTGGCCGGGCCTGCAGTTGTCTCCAGCACTGTGGGCTGCCGCAGCCGGGGAAGGGAACCTCAGACCCAGCAGGGCCTCTGCTGAGAGAAGCCTGAGTGCAGAGAGATTAAGAGCAGCCGGACAGACAGATGACAGGACGCAGGGAGACAGAGCTTCCGGAAGCGGGTGAAGAGGCACAGGCGCCGGGCCCTGGAGCGCGGCTCCCGGAGTCCTGCACACGCGGCGGGTACACACAGAAGGGCCAGCGCGCAGCTCCTGCAGCCCGCGGGCAGCGCTCCCGTGAGCCGGACGCGGCCCGCCCAGAGGCTCACGGCCCCTGACTCTGAGAGCGAGCGTCGGGACGGAAGGTTCCGGAACAGCGGCTCCTGTCGGTTCAGGTGCCCACACGGCAGGCAGAGGCTGGCACGAGCTCCGGGTCACTGGCCAGGCCTCTGCCTGGACTGCTCCGGGGGGCAGGCGAGGAGACGCTGCACCCCCCAGCTCCTCCGCCGCCCCCAGCACGGAGAGCAGCACGGCGCGGCGCTCACAGGCCGTCCTGAGGATGGAAGCTCAGAGCTGGCCCGGCGTGTGTGTGGACCGACTCGGGCTGACGCTGGCGCCGGCCCCGGGACCAGCCCTGCTGTGCCGCCGCCCGCTCTGCCCGGCCCAGTCTCTTCCAGGAAAGCAAGGTCATCTGAGACAGAAACGCAGCGGCACCGCTGAGGCCTCCGTCCAGCGCCCACAGCGCCCCTCCGAGAAGACGCCCCACCCAGTCAGCCGAAGCCAATGCCATCCATCACCCCGAGTAACCCTGGACACGCTGTCCTCTGGAAGCTCCGTGTTTTTAATTATTAAATGGGAAGAATAAAATAAATTGCCTCATGCACTGGTCAGCTGGCCTCTCTGAGATAATGCATGCAAGTCCTTGGAACAGTGCCTGCCAGAGAAGGGCTGTAAATCGCTCACAGGCCTTCCAGCGTGGGGAGACACCGGCACAGGAAGAGGCAGCCTGCGCACAGGGTCGGCAGAGGCGGCAGCAAACCACCCCGGGCCTGCTCTGCACTGGCCCTGTCCGCATCCAGGAAGCGGGGAGCACTTCCCCTGCCCTGGTCCTGTCCGCATCCAGGAAGCGGGGAGCACTTCCCCTGCCCTGGTCCTGTCCGCATCCAGGAAGTGGGGAGCACTTCCCCTGCCCTGGTCCTGTCCGCATCCAGGAAGTGGGGAGCACTTCCCCCGCCCTGGCCCTGTCTGCACCCAGCAAACAGGAGCACT
Organism: Thryonomys swinderianus; assembly: GCA_004025085.1. Classification (NCBI taxonomy): domain Eukaryota; kingdom Metazoa; phylum Chordata; class Mammalia; order Rodentia; family Thryonomyidae; genus Thryonomys; species Thryonomys swinderianus. Next base: position 23,183 of record PVIC010010193.1, on the reverse strand, counting down.
TCTGTCCCAGAAAGACTGAGAATCCCAAACCTGGGCCCTGTAACCTCGTGTCAGGAGAGCTCAGACCTGCAGAGCCAGTTGCTGCTGAATTCCGGGCGGGTGGATGGAATCCGATGTGCACTCGACTTCTCTCTGCCCATACACGCTTTCCACAAGGCGACAGCAGCTCATGGGGCCAGTGTTGAGAGGCTATTTCCAGGCATCAGGGTACAAAACTCCTCTGGAAATAAAGATGCTTCCAGGAAGGGGTCCGTCCTTTCTGAGTGCGCATTCTTCCTCTGGGTCTCCAGGAAAACATGAAGCATCAGTGGCAGACGCTGGGGCCTCCCTGCCAGCACTGCCAGGCACTGCTCATCCTGAGGCCACACGCTCCCTACGCTCTGTCTCCTCCAGCACTGGTGACAGAACCGCCACGTCACTGTACAGAGGAGGAAATGCACTCGCCAGCATCGCTGCCGCTCCGAGGACTGTGTCCCTGGCAGAGTGGGAGGGCGCCCTTGGAAGAGCCAGCATGGGACACGTGCCCCCAGGGCAAGCATCGCCTCTGGGGAAAATGAGGGTGTCATCAGCCCACGGCTCTGGACAAGAGCTTCACAGCTTCCTCACCATGGCAGCCCAAAGCAGCCGTGGCTCACGAGCACCCAGGCTCCTCAGTAGGGGCTGCAAGGAGATGCCACTGTCCTCGGTTCAAAGAGTGCACCAGGCCAGAGCCAACACACAGCTGCCTCTCCCAGGCTGAAGCAGAGCAGAGGAAGCTGGAGATAAACAGGAACCTTTGGCTTGGCTTCTTCCAGGGCTGGAGCTATAGGAGCCATGCTACTCTGCCATGGAGACTCTGAAATAGTGGTGACCTGGTCAGACCCCAGGGAGGGTAACGGGTGCTATCTCAGCCACTTTTGTCAGGGGAAAATTCTGACACCCTGACTTGGAGCAGGAGAGGTTCATTTCCGCTCACATTTCAGAAGTTTCAGTGCACGCACGCTCAGCCAGCTCCAGGAAGAGCCAGCATGGTGGAAGGTCTGGCGGAGGAGAGCTGCTTGCAGCATGGTGAACAGGAAGTAGCAAGAAGGGAGAGCTGGGAAGGGAGATGGGCCCGTCCAGACCGTACCCCGTGGAGTACCTCTTAACACCAGCCAGGAGCCCCCAGGGTCTAATTACCTTCGTTTCAGATTGAAACCATGGCACACTGAGCTGAACACTTAAGTTTTGTGCCCATTCAAAGATTAAGGCAATACTCTGGTTTCTCTTCAGATCGTATAAATCTTTCGCCTTTTACAAAGATTAAGGCATCACTGGAGTTTGAGGAAGTGCGAGTGTCCGTGCATGCCTGTCGCCCTGGGTGCTGCTCTTATCCAGGAGAGGAGGCAGAGGACAAGGAAGAGAGCCGAGCAGACACGGGGACAGACAGCAGCGATGTCTCTGCCAGCCGTCTGCAAGCGGGCTTTTTGCAAAGGGGAAGGGGACCAAGAGAAAGGAGAAGGGGAAATAATAAGAACAAAGACGCATTGTGTACATGTGTCAGCTCCTCATGAGGAATGTGATCATTAGGCACTACAGTCCAAATCCCAGAATACTCATTTAGAACAAGAAGAGAAATCAGTGACAAATTACAGACTTAGCAAGTGTTCCCGCCGTCATGAGCCCCTAGCGCGGCCAGGCCCAGCCGGCACCCTAACAGCTCCGCCTGCGTCTGCCTCAGAAGGTCGCCAAGGTGATCTGGTAGCTGCTCTGTCAGTGAGAGAATCCGAAGGCTTTTTTCTCCTTCTTTAAACCACCTAATCAAAATTTACTCTTCATTACTCACAATTTAGAAAGGTTTCCGCTCAGTGACTTGATATTACCGGTGTCTGTTTTAGGATTGTCCTCAAATGTGGCTGAGGCCAGCCGAGATCTTTCTCCTGTGAGCTGCTGGGTGCTGGCATCGCCCGGTCTTGCACAGGGCCTCGAATCCCTGGTGGTCAGTAACCAGCCTGCTGCCCTTCCATACCGATGTGTTGATAAGACTGATTTTTGCATAACCCTCCCTAAGAAAGAAAATGTACCTCTCTCATATCCCATGCTGCACTCCTGATTCCAACACTCTAGGCTTTCGGGACCCCAGTGAGCCTCAAGAGTCCCCACTTCTGGTTTTATAGCTCCCACTGCTGCCTCTCACGTTACCAAGACTGGGAAGCCCAAGACCCAGCACCCCCAAGCCTGGGGCTGCCAGACGCTCACCTGATGGAAGGAAGGAGGGCAAAGGGGCACGGCTGATTGGAAGCCCGACCCTTCAACAGGCAGGGGTCGATTCACCCGCACGCGGCAGCCTGGGCTGCCCGCAGGCCACAGCGTGTCTCGCTACCCAGTGTAAGGAACAGGCCGCCCTGGAAGTTGAACCCAGGCCCTTGGCCCAGAGCTGTATCCCAAGGTTTGAAGTTTACTTTTATTTTGAGATATGATCTTGCTAAGTTATCCAGGCTGGGCTGGAGCTCCAGACCCTCCTGCCTCCTGGTCCGAGAGTGCTTCCACGTCGGCTCAGCCATGGCGCTTTAGAACACGTTCTGTTGTATTTGAGGTCTGTCTTGACCATTCCGCCAGAGCGTTCTGAGCGTCTCCTGCATGCCCACCGAGGCCAGGTCCCGGAGCTGCACGGGTGAGCGGGCCGGGCACGGCTCTGTGACCTAGCGCCGGCCCGGCCGCAGAGCCAAGCGCCGAGGGCTTCTGTTGTTCCCCAGGGATTTGCCAAGAGTCCTCTTTACCGGCCAGACGGAAAACCTCGGCTACCCCATTCGTGTCTCAGCGGCCCCCACCGTCCACCCCCACGGCATCTGCCGTGTCTGCCACTCGGGTCTCTCAGTCACGGACACTGCCCGAGGGTGGGGTGGCCGCGGGGTGCCCCGTGTGGCCCGAGTGCGGAACTCCACGCAGAGGGGCCCAGGCTGATGCCACCGGGCTCGTTAGCCCGTGTCCCTGTGTGGCAGGGAGGAGGCCGGAGGCGGGCGCAGCCCGGCTTCCGAGGAGGAGCAGGAGAGGCCTGCGCAGCTCCAGCAGCCCAGCCCTGTCCCGTCCTCACCCGCCCAGGCCCGCCGGGCTCCCCCGAGTCCCCCCTGTCCGGTGTCTTGCCCTGGGAATACTGTGACCTATAGACTGTGGAGAACACGCGTGGAGGCCACAGAGCGCGAGCCACGCGTGAATCTGCCGCCTGGCGGAGCCTCGTGCCTGGTGTGAGCACGGGCAGCAGCTCGGCACGGCGGCCTCAGCACGCCAAAGCCGGTCCTCTCTCATGCCCACGCCGGGGCGGGGGGGGGGTGGCCCATCGCACTGTCCGCTCCGGGTGCTGGGGCAGGCCTGACGGCCCACCGGGGCTTGGTCCTGCCTCCCTCCCTCCCTCCCTCCACCTGCGGGGACCCGCCCTCTTGATGGCCCCTGAGCCCTGCCTCACCCATGACGTCCCACTGCAGCCACACAGGCCACAGCCACTCAGACCGCGGCCCTCCCTAGGCCTGCACACGCGTCCCTCCACCCACTTCCTGCCTGTCACTGCTGTCCCTCGCCAGGCCGGACTCTGGGGGTGTCCCGGGGTTCTTCCGACTGGGGTGACCGTGAGGAGAGCAGGCCCTCGGGCGTGGGTATCGTGGGGACGCAGGGCCCGGCCTTCCGGGAGGAAGGGCTGAGGACAGGCTGAGGGCCCAGGGCCCCTTCCCTCAGCACCGAGGCGCAGGCCCCCTCGCTGGACAGAACGAGAGGCCGCCCGGTGGGGCGCGGGTGACCTGTCTGCCAGAGAGTGAGGAGCCGCTGGTGCCCGCGGGTCAGGCTGGCCCTCCCGGGTGGGCAGAGCACCACTGCTGCACGGTAGGGCCGAAGCGGGCCAGGGCTCTCGGGATTTCCTCCCCTCCCCTGCCTCTCCTCTCATTGCTTTCTCTTGTTTCCTTTTGTTTTTCTCTTCTTTTCCCCCTCTCTCCCTTCCCTGCTTCCTTCCTTTCTGCGGGACGCTGGGGTCGAGCCCGGACCCTGGCAGTGAGGCGAGCACCCCAGCCCGTGGCTCCGCAGACGGCCCCTTCCGCGCTGCTGTGCTCACCCCGAGCCTGCCGTCTCCCGCCTCGGCCTCCCGCCTGGCGCACGTCCCCGCAGCTCTGCGCTGTCCCGCTCCTCCCGCTTCCCTTGCCCGGCCGCCGCCCGTCGCCGCCTCGTCCTCCTCGCTGCGGGGTCCGCGGTGGAAGCCACGCTGCAGATGTGGCCCGTCTGTGCGGCCGTGGGATTCGTCCCGCTCACCGGGAGGCGAGGGGCTCCCGGGCCCCCGGAGAGTGAGCAGCAGCGACGCCAGGCGGGTCGGGCGCTCCTCTGCAGGCCTGCCACCCCGCCGCCGGAGAGCGCAGTGCCCGGTGCAGCGAGGAGCCGGAGCCCAGCGGGAAGGGCTCTCCCGGCAGAGGCCGGGCTGCACTGGGGCCCTGGCACTGCGGGAAGCCACCCTCTCTGCCAGTCGGTGTGGAGTGCCCAGTGACAGGCTGAGGGCCCAGGTCCTCTTCCCTCAGCATCGCCTGCCAACCTGGTGGGCAACAGGCTTGGCTCCCTGCGGCCACCACGGGCGAGCTCGCTGTCCCTGGCACACGTGTCTTCTCCCACAGAGACCCCAGCCCGGGGGGAGACCCTCTTGGCCGCTTCTGTCCCTCGCTCAGCGCCTCCTGCTCACCGAAGGCACAGTTTGCGTGCAGCCCGCTGGTCCCGGGAGGCTGTGAGTAGACAGAGCAGGGAAGGTCCTCCGCACGTCCATCGGGGGACACTGTGGGCGCCGCTGAAAGGCACCTCCTGCCTGTCCGGGAGGCAGGAGCAGGAGGGCACCCTGGCCATGTCCGCAGAGGCCCCAACCTTTTGGGCATGGCCAGCACTTCCTGTGTGCCCGGCGGAGCCTCTGTGTACACTTCCCTCTGGGCACTGGGCAGAGCTGCGCCAGCACCGGCCTTGTGAGCAGGGAGGATAAGGCAGGGGGCAGCGAGCAGCGTGGACTGGCCTCGGGCCTCTGAGAACAGGCGGGCGTGGGGCTGGCGCGGTGCCTGGGAAGGCAGGGCCTGTGCTTGGTCTCCGGCTGCGCGCCAGCCGACCGCACTCTGGGGTGGCCACCAGGAAGAGCGCAGGGCCCAGGCGCTCAGGGAGAGCCGGAGGGCACGGCCCGCCCCGGACCCCACTGTGGCAGAGCAGCTGGCGAGGCTGGTGCGCGTTTCACAGGGCTCGGGGGTTCGGGAGGGCATGGTGCCCGCCTGTGTGGCCGGCGTCTCCTCTCCACGCAGCAGAGTCGGGACCGCTGGCTTCCGAGCCGTTGACCCAGAGAGGCACAGGCTCCGCCCGCCAGGCCATGTCGCTGGCTCCTCAAGAGGGCCGGGGTCAACGCGGAAGCGCCCGCTCGCCTGGTCCTCAGCCCCGCCGTTCGCCCAAGGTCAGGGAGAGACGCGGCCACATCCGGGGCCTGTGGCCTGTGTCCCGGGGCCACGAGGACGCTCCTGGGAACACAGCTCAGAGGAGGGAGTTGGCTTGCCTAGCCGGGCGGTGACTGCAGCTTGTGACACCCGCTGGGGTTTATATGGGGGAGCAGAAGAGCACGGCGCACAGAGCCCCAACCCCGCGAAGTGATAAATGCGCGGGGAGAGGCGGATGCTAATCGCCCAGATTTCATCAGGGTGCGTTACGCGTGGTCATCGGGTTATCGCTCAGTGCCCAGAATGATGCACGGTGACTAGGAGCCAATTAAAATGCAATCACTCCAACCAGCCCTCTGCATAATAACCACTATTCATCTTCGAAGTGGAAAAACAGTTGTCTAACAGAGTCGGCAAAAGGCAGAATAAATTCACCGTTAACAGAAGAAAGATTTGGGGGATTTCCGACTTCCCCTCTTGGTCTCCATTTTGGCGGAAGTGTGTGCCTAGTTGTGTGTGCGTGTGTGTGCGCGCACATGTGTGTGTGTACTCGACGGAATCGAGTGATCTCAGGGAGTCTCGGGAGGCCCGGATCACGGCGCTGGGGACTCGGCCCCCCCAGGGCCTGTGCTTCCCTCCAGGCGGGGGGGGGGTGCCCACTGTCCGCTGGCAGGTGCCACCCACGGAGGCCAGGGCGATTCGGAAGCCCCGTGTGCAAGTGAAAATGAAAAAGGGCCGAGGGTGCGGCTCGGTGCAAAGGCTCACGCTCAGCTCGCAGCGCCGCCTACGGACAGGAATTGTGCTGGTCGAGCGACCGGCCGCCTGTGCAGCGGGGCTGCGGCCGGGGCGCCGGGGAGGCCGGAGGGCTCGGGACAGATGGCGGCGGCCATCTTTGGAAAGCGCCGTCTGCCATCTACCCCCACACGCCTGTGCCGCCACGTCCTCTCTCCAGAAGAAGGAGATGGCATCGCGCCAGCCTCCCCGCCAGTGAGCAGGAGGGTGGGACGTGGCGACGCCGGGCTTCGTCTGCCCTGGGCCCGGTGCTCGGCGGCAGGGGACGGGCGCCGGGGCAGGAGGGTGCCGCCGCGCAGGGCGTGAGGGAGCCGCGGTGCGCGTGCACAGGCGGGGGCGGGCCTGGGGCGGCACACGGGGCCTCAGCGTGGTGCCCGCGCGGCTTTCGGAGGAACTCAGTGCTTGTCCACCGGGGCAGCTCTGCTGGTCCCTTTGCGAAGGCTGGAGATGGTCCCTCGAGTCACGCCTGCTCTCGGGGTGCCACTGCGCCCACTGAGGGCGGACGGGCGCCGAGGGATGGGCATCTGCCCACGGGGTGCGGCGCGGTTGGAAACGCGGGGAAGGGCGTACACGCGAGAGCCCCTGCGGCGGAGCCGCCCTGCCTGAAGCCCGAGTCGGCCCCGCCCGTAGCCGCGCCTCCCCTGCTCTGGCCGCTTCCTGCGGCAGCGTGGGCGCCCATTCCCGCGGGTCTGCGCTCGCGCTGTGCTGTGTGGTGCATCGTGGGCGAAAGGGACTCGACACATTTATCTGGGTCGTTCTGGCCTCGGGCAGAGCCGGAGAACGAGGCGTGGAGCCGCTGGTGTGCCCGGAGCCGCCTTCGCCCTGATGGCGCCCAGCGGCGGCGCCACGGAGAGGCCTCCAGACTGGCGCAGAGCGGCCGGGGCGGCGGGTGACGCTCCGAGGAAGGGGCTTCTGGGGCTGGCGTCGGCACCGTGTCTTCAGTAACGAAGGTTGTGAACTTCGTCCTTCGCCTTGACTGCACCCCACAGGCGACGCTGGGCCCGCGGCGAGGGCCTGGGACTGGGGGCCGTGAGGGTGGCGCAGCTGGCTGGGCGCGGGGGGCGGGGCGGGAGAGGGCGCTGAGGATCCCCGCGTGGAGAGCGGTGCAGCCTGCAGCGTGGGCCCCTGGAGCTGTGCCACGCGGAGGGGGCTCTGGGAGACAGCAAGAGGTCACAGTGGACCAGGACCCTCTGCCCCAGCCCCAGGGCCCCCCGGTGAGCTCGGGGTGCAGCGGGACAGCCTGGCTCAGGGGAGCCCCAGGGCCCAGGCTTCCGGCCGTACATCCGCAGGGCACAGCTAGGTAGAGGGCCGCCCTTGCTCGTCTCTGAGCCCAGGCCCTGTGGGGTCCTGTTAGGGGTTAGAATAGGACAGGTGCCGTACAGGGAGGCAGAGGCGGAAGGTCTCTCAGCCCAAGGAAGCCCAGGGTGCGTGGCTTCTGGGTGCTGTCTCTCTGCAGCTCTCTCTCCTTCAGCTCTATGTATCTGTCACTGTTTCTCTATCTCTGTGTCTGTCTCTCCGCCTCTGTCTCCCTCCTCCGGTGGCCTGAGCCTCAGCTCTCGGCCCCTTGGCTTCCCCTTGGGTCCCCATGAGATCAGCCAGCGACCCGGGTACATTCCCAGCCACGTAGAGGGAAACCAGAGCCCGGCTCCAGCCCTGCCCTGTGCCCGGGCTCCTCAGGAGGAAGGAGAGCAAACCCTGCCAGGTCTGGGTGCGTCTGTGCCCTCGCCAGTGCCCACGTCCCACGCCTAACTGGAGCGACTGAGCCTCAAGCATCAGAGGAAGGCACTGCCCCCCCCCCCGGAAATGTCCCGCCCAGGAAGTGGCGCGGTCCCCAGGGTCGCACCCGCCCAGCAACAAGCAGGCGGCAAGGAGGGCGGACCGGTTTTCCCCAGCCCGGGAGGGAGCACGAGTCATGGGCAGGGGCTCCGCCTCCCCGTGCACGGGGTCCGGGCTGCCGGGTGCAGGGGTCACGGCGCCTCAGCAGTGGATTGTCTCGTCTTGGTACTTGCTCTAACAGCGCAGGTGCACACACAGGTGCACACAGGTGCACACAGACGTGCACAGACAGGTGTGCACACACCTGCGCATGCCCCTGGCCCCGGGCCCAGGTCTCAGCTCCAAGCCCTGGGCGCCGCGGCCACAGCGTCTCTAGAAGAGCGCCCACACGACCGCTGCTCCCCGTGTCCCGCTCGTCTTCTCCGTCCTGGGTTCCCTTTGCCTCGTCTGTTACTGCCGGGAAGAAACGGGAGTTTAGCAAAGAAGACAGCTTGACACTAGGCGTCTGCTTCCTCCCTCCCTTCCTCCTCCCCTCCCCTCCGTCCTTCCCTTCTCTTCCTCCCTCGCTTCCCTCTGTCTCTCTCCCTCTCCCTTTCTTTCCTCCACAAAGTCTTCGCCTCGGTGCCGCCTCCCCTGCGCTGGCAATGAAGGACTGAGGAGGAAACCTGTCTGGCCGGGGAGGCCGACCCGGCCGGGGCCTTGCTGTGCCGCGTCTGCGGGACGCAGTCCGCCTCTCACGTGGAGCCGGAGCGCGTTCCCCCTGGAGTCAGCCGCGCCCAGGCCCGGCCTCGCCCCGGCCCTCTGTGCCCCCCGAGCCTCTGCCGGCTCCCAGGATGCAGGCCCTCTTCGGAGGGGCTCACGGGGGCACTTGCAGGACCGGCTCTGCGACCATCCCGGGCTCTCTGTCCTCTGGTCCCAGCTCCCAGGGTCTGGCCGCTCACCGGTGCTGTGAGGCTCGCGTCCAGCCCCGCCCCCCCTGAGTGCTCAGCGAGTGGGCTCTTCCCACTCACTGGCTGCTGTGAGACCACGCCCTGGCAGGGAGCCAGGTGCGGGGGGGGGGGTACAACCCTGACCTGGGACCCCAGAGTCTGGGGCTCCCCAAGATGCATCCACCCTCAGGCTGACAGCACAGCCTCCGGATGGCCACAGTCCGAGGGTCCTTCCTGCCTCTCACGAGGACAGCTCAGTCAGGAGCTCATGAGGACACAGCGTGCTTTCTGGCTACTTCCTGGGCACTCCCGGAGCCGCCCCAGGACACGGTGCTCCTCCGTCTGCCTCCAGAGGGCAGCCTTTCCCCTCCCCATGAGCTTGCACAGTGCACTGAGTGAGGGAGCCGGGCCCTGAGGCCCACCTCCCCTCCAGCTCACTGAGGTGGAGTCTAAACCATCAGCCTCATGGAAGCAGAGAGGAAAGTTGTTGCAAAGGGGAGCAGAAGAATAGGGTGACAGAGACACAGATTCAGTTATGTCGGATGCGTAAATCCTGGGGCCTACTACACAACCTGGTGACTGGTTAATAATGGCACATTGTGTGCTTGAAAGTCACGAGGAGAATAGAAAGTAAATGTCCTCACACCACACACACACACACACACACACACACACACAGAGGTGCTGGTGGGGGTGAGGGGTGTGTGAACAAACTTGAATCTGGTGATCCTGCACTATATACATCAACACGTTATGTTGCACACTTTAAACATACAGAATTTCATTTAGCAACTGATTATGTGCCTCTACAGCTGGGTATAAAAGAATCCCGGTCCCGCTGATGCTGCGATGCCCAGGCAGGGTCTGTTGTGGAATACCTGCTGCTCTTGGTGGGATAGCAAGGTATCTCCTCTACCCTGGGGTTCACTCCTCACGAGTGATGCTCCCCTGCTGTGGACCAGAGGATGTGGTGAAGTTCAGCTGCCCTCTTCTCCCCCTTCATAGGTATCCGACAGATGTGACTACGTCTTTGTCAACGGGAAGGAAATGAAAGGCAAGGTGAACGTGGTGGTCACCTTCTCCTACCAGCACCTGGTTGGCCCGCTGGAGATGACAGTGTGGGTGCCCCGGCTCCCGCTGCAGATTGAGGTCTCGGACACAGAGCTCAACCAGATCAAGGGCTGGAGAGTCCCCATCGTCTCCAACAAAAGGTATGTCAGTGCACGGGGCCCAGGTGCAGGAACAGGCCAGGTGTGCTGAGACTCCGGCTGAGACAGCCTAGCTCGGCAGGGCAAGCCGGACCTCGGGTCCTTGGGGCGTCTTCAACACCGGGTGTCCCGCCAGCCCTCGGCTCTGGAGCCGCAGCCTGGCCGGACTTTCCTCACCCCCTCCCAGACTCCCGCCCCTCCTGC
>PVIC010010193.1:0-12784 GCA_004025085.1 Thryonomys swinderianus | reverse complement strand
AGCTGAGCTGGTTCAGGTTTAAGTGCAGCGTTGGCGCCTTGTGACACACACTGTCCCGGCCGCGGTTCAGGCCCTCGGTCACCAGAAGGTTCGTCTTCACTGGGACAGCAGCGTGTGGTTACCCTCCCGGCTCTAAGCAGGCGCGGCCTGGCAGGGGCTGTGGCGAGGCTCTGCGGCCGCTGTCTGTCTGTCAGTGGGCTGCGCCGTGGAAGGGCCGCACCAGGGGTCCGGCCCTCGGGCATGTGCGTGGCCCCAGGGGCGTGCAGGACGCTGGCTCACGAGGCCAAGCTCAGGGGACAGCCCGGGAGGAGCACAAGCAACCCGGATACCCGATCTTTTCTGTTTGGTGTCTTGTTTTGTTCTATTGAGACAGGGACTTGCTGTGTAGCCCAGGATACCTTGAGCATGCAGCGACCCTCCTGCCTCAGCCTTCTAGTGCTGAGGTTACAGGCGTGCACTCCCACGCCCTACGATGTCAGTCTTTAAAGCCACATCCTTAGAGTGGCCATCCAGCCACTGCCGTCAGCTGTCCAAGGACAGCCCGTGCTGAAGAGAGGAGTCGCCAGAGCGGACACCGGGGGGAGGGGCGGGCAGGCCCCTGCTGCCCCTCCATCGCTGGGTGGCCAGGCCTCGCGCTGCCCTGGTTAATACCCAGAGCTCCCGCCTCTGAGTCCAAGCCGCGAGCTCCCAAGGGGGGCACGGCTTCCCGTCCGCACTGCGTCTGTCCCACCGACCTGATTGTTCCGCAGGCCCGCCCGGGACAGCGAGGAGGAGGAGGACGAGGAGGAGCGGCGGGGCCGCGGCTGCGCGCTGCAGTACCAGCACGCCATGGTGCGGGTCCTGGCGCAGTTCGTGGCCGAGGCAGCCGAGCCCGGGGGCCAGCCGGCCTACCTGCTGGGCTCGGACTGGCAAGTGGACATCACAGAGCTGATCAGTGACTTCATGCAGGTGGAAGAGCCCAGGATTGCCACGCTGCAGGGGGGACAGATCCTGGCCGGGCAGGAGCTGGGCATGACCACCATCCAGGTGAGAGCCCGAGGCAGCCCAGGCACCCTGGGACCGCTGTCCCTCGGGAAGGGGCTGTCCCACTGTGGCTTTAAGGGAGCTGAGTGAGCGACGGCAAGGTCCCTGCAGGGCGACGCCCGGCCCACCGCCTCCCGGGCCTGGGTCTCAGCGTCCGTCCGTCCGGGATGAGCTCTGGACCCAGCGGGGCCCTGACCTTTCCTGGCCGGCTTCCGTCCTTCATGACCCCACTGCTGCCTCCTGAAGGCCAGGGCGCGTCTGACTTGCTCAGACTCAGGGCAGCGCGGAGACTGTGAAGCCAGCACCTCCGAAGCGCTGTGCCAGGTGGGGGTTGCCACCCCCCACCCCCACCCCGTGCCATGTCCCGCCCATCGGGACAAAGGGCCGTGCGGCCCATTAGGGCTGGAAGACACACTGACCAGGGAACTGGGGTTTCTAAACAGTTGTGTGGAGGGATCTTGATTCTGGGACACACACAACACGGCCCTTCAGGAAACGGGCCGGGTCCAAAGGATGGCTTTACGCCAGGAGGAGACAGCCATCCGGAACCACCGGAACCAGTTCCCCAGATGCAGACTTTGAGGGCCTCGCTTTCCATGCCGCGCACCGAGACATTTCCTACAGACCCTCCTTGCTCCGCGGCCTGGCTCTCTGCCGGCGCTGGCCACCCAGTGGGCCTGTGGCTGAGTGAGGAACTGGACCTAGTGTATACATTACAGAATTCAGAACAGAGAAACGGGCCAAGGAGACTCCAGGTGGGCGCCTGGGTTAGCATTGCGTGACTCTCACAGGCAGCACGGTACCCCGTAATCACACAGGGCCGCGCTACGGTCCAGGACAGTCCGCGACCTGGGACTCACAGGATGCACTCCTGGAGCACCCATGGAGCGGGACAGAACACAGATGTCAGGAAAATCCCCGTAAAGGCCTATTTTTGTGGCTTAAACCCCCTAATATGCCATATCTCTTGCAGTTGTATATTTTGATTTAATAAGATACTGTATTGGTAATAGCTTAGAAGGTGCAGGGCGTTCTTGGCGGTGTCTTAGAGATCTTAGGGTTCCAGGAAGAGCAGCTCCAGGGTCAGCCACACAGTGCAGCAGCCTGATGGGCTGTGGGAGGGCTGTGCCCCTGCGAGACAGCGCAGCAGCCAATCAGCAGCAAGGAGAACTGAGTAGCACTCTCAGATTGGCCGCTTGCAAACCTCTGCAGAAAAACAATTGCAGAGGATATTTGCAGTTTCCTCAAAATTGTGACATTTCTGCAAACAATTGTTTGTTACTTTTTGTGGTACCAGGAATCGAACTCAGGCCCTTGTGCTTCCAAGGTAGGCGCAGTACCACTTGAGCTAAATCCCCGGCCCCCTTCAATAATTATTAGGTAGGTTCTGAGGGAAAATCCAAATGCCTGTGGCTGTGAATGAGCTGTGCTGGGTGGAGCCAGGGCATTTGCATACAGCTGTACCTCAGCCCTTTCTACTTTTCATTTTGAGACGGGCTCTCACTGGGTTGCCAGGGCTGATTTTGAACTCATAACCCTCCTGCCTCTGCCTCACACGCACAGCGATGCAGGTGTGAGCCACCGCCCCCCACTAAATCATGCCTAGATCCACACCACAGCAGTGTGGATGCTGCGTGGAATTGAGGACAGAGATCGCGGTGTGCACATGCCCCAGGCAAGGCCGGCTTGGTCCCCAGCGTGTCTGGTCACACATGCTAACTGGCTCTGTGGAGGGAAGGACAGGTCTGGCCGGGGACCGAGAAGCCACATGAAGAGCTGATTCCAGAAGCTGGAGGGCCCGGCTGGCATGGCGATCTGGCCGGAGTCGGGCTGGAGGGCAGGTGGAGGCGCACTGGCCCACCTCCCGGGAAAGCGGAAACGCCTCTCGTACCGAATCCGGGACCCTCAATTCAGAGCGTTGAACATGCTCTAGTCTTTCCTTCCACTGAGCCGCGCAGGGAGCCCTGCGATTCCCTCACGCAGGCGCCGAGGCCTTCCTCGGTGCTCACAGCAGGGCGTCCCGGTCTGCCTGGGCCACGGGTGTGTGAGGTGTGCACGGGTGTGCACCAGTGTGCGGGGCACAAGGCTTCAGTGCCACGGGCGGAGTGCAGAACGAGGCGCCTGTCCTGACGGGCCGGCCGCCGCTGGCCGTCCGGGTGGGCTGCTGGGGACACAGGAAGCCTCTCTCGTCCTGTGGCTCTGCCCTCCAGATCCTGTCCCCGCTGTCGGACGCCATCCTGGCCGAGAAGACCATCACTGTGCTGGAGGAGAAAGTGACCATCACAGACCTCGGCGTCCAGCTGGTGACGGGCCTGTCCCTCTCCTTGCAGCTCAGCCCAGGCAGCAACAGAGCCATCTTCGCCACCGCAATGGCTCAGGAGCTGCTGCAGAGGCCGCAGCAGGTGAGGCCAGGCCTGTGGTGCCTGGCGGGTCTCGGGGCAGGCGGGCCTCACGCCTGGGCGGCTGCCCCAACAGTCCCCATGCGCCCTCGGCCTTTCTCCCGGCACCGCAGGAGCAGAGCAGCCCGAGCAGGGCTCCAGGGCAGCCTGGCGGTCAGCACGGCCCGTCGCTATTCCTCTGGGCCCATCCTCTGGCACAAAGGGCCCTGCCTGTCTGCCTGGCCCCTGCGGGTCCCCAGCCGCTCACCCCTTCTTCTCCTCCACAGGAAGCAGCCATCAGCTGCTGGCTGCAGTTCAGCGACGGCTCCGTCTCGCCCCTGGACATCTACAGCAGGCAGGACTTCTCGCTGCTGGCCACGTCCTTGGACGAGAAGGTGGTCTCCGTCCAGCAGGACCCCAGGCTCCAGTGGCCGGTCATTGCCGCCGAGACGGAAGGGCAGGGCGCACTGGTGAGGGTGGAGGTGGCCATCAGCGAGGCGTGCCAGAAGTCCAAGCGCAAGAGCGTGCTGGCTTCGGGCACAGCCAGCATCAGGGTTAAATTTGGCCAAAGTGACGCCAACCCCAACACCAGCGACATCCGCCATGCAGGGGCGGCGGGTCACCTGGAAAACAGCCTGGGTGACAGGAGGTCCACAGAGCACCTGCCAGAATGGGGGGCCCCGGAAGGGCGGCTCCACGGCAGCTCCTCCGTGGGCCCCATAGAGGGAAAGGGCGGCACCACGCCAAGGCCCGGCTCCCCCAGGGGGCAGGGCCAGGGCCGCGCGAGGGAGGGTGGCAGCCGCCTGCTCACCGCCGCCGTGGACCTCACCGGCGTCCCCGAGGCCGACGTGCCCAGGACCGACGCGGACACGGAGGGTAGCGGCCTCGAGCCGGCGGCCAAGGGCCTCACGGACCTGGAGACCGGCATGTACGCCCTGCTGGGCGTCTTCTGCCTGGCCATCCTGGTCTTCCTCATCAACTGTGTGACCTTCGTGCTGAAGTACAGGCACAAGCAGGTGCCCTTCGAGGAGCAGGAGGGCCTGAGCCACTCGCACGACTGGGTGGGGCTGAGCCAGCGGACCGAGCTGCTGGACACCCAGGCGGCCTTCGCCTCCGGCCCCGAGGAGCAGATCACGGCCATTGACCAGGGCGCGGGCCCGGAGGAGAGCAAGTATCTGCTCCTTGGCACAGACTCCCAGCCCGGCCCCGACGGGCAGCTGTTCCCCTCGGTGGGCGCCGCGCCCGCAGGGAGCAGAGGGCAGCGCGGCGAGCCCCTGGCATCCCCGACCTCGAAGAGGAAAAGAGTGACGTTCACCACCTTCACCGCCATCGCCCCCGACGACGGGTGCCCGGCCGAGAGCACCATCGTGATGAGCAGGGAGGACGACATCGAGTGGCTCTGCCAGGACCTGGACCCCGGGCACTGCCTGGAGCCGCGCGGCCGGCTGGAGCCGCTGCAGGAGCAGGCGTAGCCGGCGTGGGCTCCGTCCTCATTCACCGTGCGGCCTTCAGAGCGGGCACGTGCGGCCGCGCAGCCCGGGGAGGGGGCGACGTGCAGGATGAGGCTGGCGCTGGCACCGGGGCCCAGGAATTGCCCCCCCACGGCGTCGCCCACGGGCCCCAGAGGACTCCGCTCAGACGTGTGGCAGGGTTGTTAAAACTCGAGCCCAGATGAGTTCTGGCTGCTGAGCCCTGAGCGTGCCCGGAGGGTGGGTCCCTCTGTCTTAATCAAAGCGATCTGGATTTATAAAATCCCCACGGCTCCAGTGTTCAGGGCGTCCGTCTGCGGACAGAGCGGGCTGAGTGTGCCCGGCGGGAGGGGAAGTGTGTCCGGGAGGAGTGCAGGTGTGGGCGTGAGCGTGCGCGGCCGCTGGCTCTGGCAGGCCCCAAGCCGCAAAGGCTGGGTCCAGAGGCCACGGTGTCGCACACCCGCGCGCTCACTCACACTCACACGCGAGCCCCGGGCGGCCGCTGCCTCACCTCGCCACGGTGGGCGGTGGGCGGGTGGGCGGGTGCGCCGTTTCCTTCCGGCTCAGAGGTCCGAGCTCTCCGGAGCCAGCTCGCTCCTGTGCATCCTCTCACCTGCGTCCACCCTCCCAGAAGCTCTCGTTCCCCGGTGGCCGCGGAGGGCGGCGTCTCCACCGGGTCTCCATCCGCGGGCTCTGCGCACCCCGCCTGGATCTCGGGCTGAGCTGTGTCGAGGCGGGTCTGGCCCAGCCCGCAGGGAAGAGGCCGTGTCTGGAACTTGCCCGCCGGTGCACAGGGCGCGGCCAGGAGGTGGAAGGAAGCAGCCGCAGCCCTGTGGGCCCCGCTGCAGGTCCGGCTGCGCTGGGGTGACAGACGGGGCCGGCGGGACGACCCCGGGGGACTGGGCAGGCCCAGCGGGACGGAGAGGGCCCCTCGCCTGCCGGCCCGCCCCTGTCCCGTCCTCTGTCCCTGCTCCTGTCTCTGGGCCTCTGCCCGCCCTCCGTCTCTTCCTCTGCCTCCCTCTCCTCCTCTCCGTCTCCCTCCCGTCTCTTCCGGCCCTGCTCCCCTCCCTCCGTGGCCTCCGGCCCCTTCCCGTGCCCTCCCTCCCCTCCCAGCTCCCCTGCCCGCCTCCCTCCTCACGCGCTGACCGTGTCCCCTGGGACCCGGCCAGCCCCTCCGCTCGCCTCCCTGCCGTGGAGCTGCAGGTGCTGGGACGCCGGTGGTCTCCGCGGCCTCGCCAGCCTCCTCGTCCTCCTGCCCCGAGTGGCTCTCCGGCTCGGGCCCCTGCCACCCACCCGAGTCCCCACGCAGAGCCCTTCCTGCAGATGGGACGCGCACAGCGTGTGTTTATAACGCGCCCACGGTGCCCGGTGGACGCGCTCCGTGGCTGTGTGCTGCCCCGTCTGCTCCCGGCCCTCCCGGGCGGCTTCCGCTCTGTCCACACGTGGCTTTGGGGCGTGAACTTGCGGATCCGCAAGTCCCGACAGAGACCAGCCACCCTGACAGTCCGGGGCGGTGACGCCCAGTGGCCAAGGCTGCTGTCCTACGTGTCTCCCCAGGGCCTGGAGACCACTCTGTGATGCCCTCCCGCAGGGTGGCCAGCAGGAGGTCTGGGGCGGGCAGGGGTGCTGTGCCACGCTGCGTGCCTGGACCCCCGCGCCCAAGAGGAAGCCACGCAGGGGGCAGCTGGTGACCAGCCTCCTTCGCTGTGCCCGGTAGGCGGCGCTGGGCAGCATCTGTTGCAGGCCTGACTGCCGGGGCAGGAGCAGACAGCAGCCCGGAGCCCGGCTGCAGGGCAGAGCAGACCCAGACTCCAGCTTGGGCCGGTTCACGGGGGCTGGATCCCAGCTCCCTGCAGGGCCAGCGGCCCATCACGGCAGTGTTAGGCGGGGCTCCCCTCCCATCACCCCCCTCAGATTGTCCCTCCTGTTGGTGAAACAGGACAGTGTTTCTCCCGGCCTCTGCCCCGCAGCCAGGAGGGGGCCGGTGCTTCCAGGACAGGCAGCTGTGAGCTTGCTGCTCAACACAGGTGTGTCCTTCTGCGGACCCGGCGCCCCTGTCTGAAGAGCACAGCTCGGGTGCCAGCGTGTGGCCAGAGCCCAAGCCAGCTAGGGCACGAGGCCACTGGCTCCCGGAGGGCCTTCTGGCTGTGAACAGAAACGCCTCCTGCTCCCCCTCTCCTGGCCTGCGAGTTCCCTCGCCCACCTGTGGGCTCTGGGGTGCCCAGGACCAGCCTCAGTGCCCCAGGGAGGCTTCGCCCACTCTTTCCTTGCACCCCTAGCCTTGCGCAATGTCATCCTGTGTCCTCTGTCTCCACTGTCACTCCCCCTGCCTGCCGGCCCACATCAAAAAGTCCCCTTTTCTAAGGACACCAGGCATGCCGGCTGCTCCCCCTGCAGAGCGAGGCTGGGCCCTCTCTCGGCCTGGGGGGGCAGGACCAGACCGGCTCCGTCTGGCCTGCTGTCTGACGGTCCCGGGCTGCTGGTGCCGCAGGGCCTGCCTGGGCCCCGGGCTTCTAGGACTGTCCAGGCCACCAGACCCCGCAGCACCAGGTCACACCCACTCTCCAAGCACTGGGCAGTGTTTGGGCCCCAGCAGCAGCACACCCCTGGCTCCCAGCGCCGAGCTCCTGGCCCTGCTGGGTGTTCTGTGACCTGTGGGGCGGGGGTCACTGCTTCCGCCCCCGGGTCCCCGTGCCACACTCCTCATCTCTCTTCAGGACACCCGGGGTCAGGGCCTCCAGGCAGGGGCACCTCCCTCACCGGGGCCGGGTCTGCAAAGAGCCTGTGTCCACGGAAGGCAAATGCACAGACTCCAGCTTGACTCTAGGAAAACACGGCTTGAGGAGAAAGGCGTCCTTGGCGAGGAAGAAGCCCGTGTCCCTATTCATCTTTCCACCGCAAGTGACCTGAAAATACAAGTGTCTCGGTCCAGTGTGTTTTCCTCTTTATACCCTGGGACAGGGCCGCCCTCAGCAGGAGTCAGCAGGAACAAGTCTTGTTTGGGATGAACAATTGGGGCTAGAGATTTGGATGGATGGATGGACAGATGGATGTGTGGACGGATGGCTGGATGGACAGGTGGGTGGGTGGGTGGACAGCTGGGCGGACAGGTGGGTGGGTGGATGGATGGACGAATGGCTGGATGTTTGGATGCTCACATAGTTGACTGGGTTGGTGGATAGAGATGGATGGACAGACAGACAGAAAATAATGGTTTACAGAGCATGAGTGACCGTCTGGTGGGAGCCAGGAAACTGGTCTCTGCAGAGGCTGAGCATAACAGTTCTCACAGCTCCGCACCGGGCACTCCATGCTGGACCTTGCCACATCTGCAGGGAGGTGGCCCTGGTGCACGTCTGCCTCGGACACGCCAGAGCCCCGGGCTCCTCCCTGCGCCCCCCTGGCTTTTGCGTGAGCGCAGCCCGCTGTGGACAAGGCAGGGAGAGACCGACCACCCCTCCTGCCCTGTGGAGCCCTTCCTAGTCAGAGTCCTGCCGCCGGAAGAGGGAGGGAGCTCATCTCCCCCTCGGGCCTCGGGCGAGAAGGCGCTCAGGGCTCTTTCCCACCTGACCTCCGGTTCCGGGGCGGGAGGGGTAGCAGCTGGTTCTGGGCCGTAACTGAGAAGTGACAGGGACAGGTGTCACTTCTAGCGAAGACACAGAAGCACCGGGGTGAGTTCTCGTGACACGCGGACAGGCGCCTCAGGAGAGGGGCCTGAATCCTGTCAGCCCGGGAGGAGGGCACCCTGGAGAGTGCCCGCCATCTCTTCATGACGACGGGACTCAGCTCTCTGTCTGGCGTGGCCTGATCTGTGCAGTAATCACAGTGCTGCTTCTTCCTCGGGGCCGATTCCCAAGAGCAGAGCCGCCGGGGTGTCAGGCCTGGCCCGGCTCCCGCCAAACGAGGTCACCTGCCCGTTAGTCTGTACGGCCACCCAGACAGAGAGCAGGTCCCCGAGGCCTAATTGTGATGCTTATTACCTGCAACAAGGCTGTCTTTCCTCTCCTGCCAGAGTGAGCTCGTTAGGCCACTGAGAGACGCTTCCGTCTGCCCTGTGCCCCCGCGGCCATGTCTGGAGCACGCAGTGGTCTCAGGCAGGGGCTGGCACAGCTGCTCCCCACCCCGTCCCAGCCTGCTGTGGGCAGAAGCTCTCCACTGGGCCTGCTTGGGAAGCACCGTGCCGGAGGAGAGGTCCAGTGGGCACCACCACATTTGTGCCAATTTAATGGGGGCTGTGGCTGGCACCCCCCGTGGCTCCAGCTCCCGTGGCTGGGTGACAGATCTACTGGTCATGAAGTCGTCTGTCCTCATCCCCAGGGCCAGTTTTGTCCTCCTGGCATCCACTGCCCACCAGCTGAGCCGTGCCTCCTTCAGCCTGCAAGGCCTGGGCAGATCGAAGCGCCTGTCGCCTGCAGACCCGGGACGGAGAGGAGCATCGGACGACCTCAGGGGCGGCGGGTTGGCACCCAGAAGCCTCTTGCTGCCCAGCTGTGGGGACGCTCGAGCCCATAGCTCCTGGCTCAGGCCAGGCGCCAGCGTGGACCTTGGCATCCCTAGCGCCGCGTCCCGGAAGGAGAGCAGTGCAGTGGACGCAGAGTTTGCCCTCCCCCGGAGAGACAGAGGACCTGGAAGAGGACTTCAGCCCCTCCTGTCACAGTTGTCATGGACACCGGAAACCCAAGACTACCAAGCCACCCGATTTGGCCAAAGGGCACCGGAGTCCTCGCCTTTCCGTCTCCCCGGAGCCGCTGCGGGCCCCTCCGCCCGGGGTCCAGCTGCTGCCACCCCGTCCCCGTCTGCTCAGCCCCGCACCACACATACCTCACTGCTCTGTCTCCCCGGCCCAGAGCGTCTTCCTGGCCAGACTGTCACCTACGATTTACCACAGGACAGAGTCACAGGGGCACTGAGGGGGCGCCCGCCGGCGGGAACTGCCCGACTCTAGCTTCTCATGCCTAGATAAACTCAGATCTAAATCCTGCCTTTGTTTTAGAGCCGCGAGGGTTACACAGAGCTCAGTGTCGCTCCTTCAGGCATTTGGACACAAACGCGGCGTAAAGGTAACAAGGGCGAAACCGTCTGCAGCCAGGCCCGAGAGCCCTGCGGCGGCGTTGCCGGGAGTGGAGAAGCCGCTTCGGCCTCCACCGAGGCAGAGACTGAGACAGAACCGCCAGGGAGGGCCTGGCGGGTGGGACGGACCTTCCTTCAGGCCATCTGCAAGAACCGTGTCGCGGACCCCTCTGGAGGTCCACCATCCTCCAGGCCGCCTCTTCGGTGCCCCTCGCTGGGCAGTGACGTGAGTGACCACAGTTACCCCCTCGCTTTCTTGGGTCAGAGCCCTGCGGGTGACTTGGCCACGGGCCTCGCCGAGGTGGGTGGGGCTGCAGGCACCTCACCACGTGACCGGGGCGGAAGCTGAGCCTCGGTCTTGGAAGTGGAGTGTTCGAGGACAGGAGGGTCTCTGCAGGGCTTGCTGCGGCCCTCCCGACATGGCGGCCAGGACCCAGCACGAGGGACAGAGAAAGCCGCACGTGTTTTGTAACCTTCCTCAGGAAATCACACTCCACAGTCTCCGGTGCATTGTCCCTGGCGGTGTGGGCGGAGCCACGTGAGGCCTGCCTGTGAGGAGCAGAGAGCGCTGGGCGCCGTCCTGGTGCTGACCCCAGCACCCGGGAGGTCCCTTCCAGGAGCTCCGGGCGGCCTGGACAGGCGGTAGGCTGCGCCCAGCAGCACAGCAGACGGCTAAGGAAAGCACGGGGTCTTCCCACACGTTCCCACCAAATCCGGAGCCCGGGTTCTGGGGGCCGAGTATGAATGGCGCTGGCCCGCTCACAGGGTCTGCGTGGACCAGGGCGTCCTCGCTGTGGGCCCGTCCTCCCGCTTCCCCAGCCCCGAGGCCGAATGGCACCCTCCAATCTCAGGGCTGAGGCCAAGCAGACCCGAGGGTGGGCACGCTGTGGCGTGCAGGGCGCACCACACCACGCGTGTTCTCAGCCGCACTGTGCCGCCTCTGCCCGGGGCCCTGACGCTGCCCCGTGGCAGGGGTGCCGCTGTACACGGGTGGCGGGGCAGGGACGGCGCAGCCGACACTACCAGGCTGCTTTCTCGAGGCTGAGGGAGACATCTTCTCCATGACAACACCGGTGTTTCCGCAAAGCCCCTCGGGCGTCGGAGAGCCCAGCCAGGCGTCGGCGGGGACACACTGGGCGGAGCCGGGCGGGCTGGACGAGTTTAGGTGCTGGCGCTGCTCTTCTCAGCTCCACGCCGGTAAAACAGAAGAGCAGCAGCACCAATCCTGCGGGGCAGGTGATGAAACGTGCCGGCCGCCCTGCTGATTTCCCCAACACAGAAACCCCGGGCCGTGCGGCTCTGCTGCCCAGGGGCCCGCTCTGCCCCTCGAGGGGGGCATGTCCACTTCCTGCCTCTCCCGGAAGGCCGTGAGCACCTGCTTCCTGCGGAGGGCTCGTGACAGACCACAGGCTCCCCCGGGACCAGAAGGGCAAGAGCCGGAGCCCCTTCTGGAAGCACAGCACCCTCCCACACAAGCCGCGTGAAGGCGCAGGCCCCGGTCTTAACATGTGTGGGATTTGTTTTCTTTTTCGGAAGAATCAGAAGAGTTCAATATTTATGCAAAACCTCCACATATGCAAAATTCTTGGTAGATATTACCAGACAGAACACGTTGAAATTCCAGGAAGAAATGAGTCAAGACAGCTACTGTTCTCCACCACGGCGGACTACAGGACAGGACAGGACACACAGAACGCTCACAGGCGCAGAGGCACAGGGACGTGCATGTGTGGAGGCCAAGGCAGGCGGAAGCGCTGCAGAGGGACGGGGTGGAGGGGCTTGGGCCACAGGGCCGGAGCTGAGCAGCC
Organism: Thryonomys swinderianus; assembly: GCA_004025085.1. Lineage (NCBI taxonomy): Eukaryota > Metazoa > Chordata > Mammalia > Rodentia > Thryonomyidae > Thryonomys > Thryonomys swinderianus. The sequence continues at coordinate 1,036 of PVIC010010193.1, read as the reverse complement.
CTCGGGAGCACCAGGACCTCGCGCCTCTCAGTCTGGGTGGTGATTTTATGGACGCTGGTGGACAGAAAAGCTTCTGGGTTTGTAATCTTGCATTTCACCTCCATCAATACGAGGGTGATAATAATAACAGAAACTAAACCCTTTATGCCAGTGGGTAGAAAACAATTTACTGAGCATGTCAGGCCCGCCGAACCCTGGCCAAAGGCGGTCCACACCTGCCCGTCTTGTGCAGACTGGCTGCGACCCCGTCCATGTGTGACAGCGGCTGCGGGCCCGTGGAGCTCAGGCCGTCACGTGGCTCATAAGCAGCTCTCGGGACTCGGGCCTGGACGGGCCTGAGAGCCTCACGTGCTCAGGGGCGGCTTCGGAAGGTGCTGGGACCTCGGGCACCCTGGTCATTGGCGGATTCATCGCAGCTCAATATGCTGTTAGGAGGCGGGACCTGATCGGAGAAGGCAGGCGGGGGCGTGGCCTGGAAGGGTCCGTCTCTGCCCGGTTCACTCCCTTTGCGCTCTCTCCGCCCGTTTCTGCCCCGCGGCCCCCAGCTGTGGACCTGGGGCCCTAAATGCAGGAACCCGAACGAGTCCTCTTCTCTAAGGCCGTGAGTTAGGTGTTCGACCCCAGGAACAAGAAGGTGACTGAGAGCATGGCGGACCCGGAAGACGGAGCGACCCGGACAGCTGGAGTCAGAGCCTCACGGCCGCACGCGCACCCAGCGGAGACCTGCTCGTGTCTGCCGCAAGTAGGACTCGGCTGAGCCCCTTCGCCTTCCGTTTTTGTCGTCGGTGATTCAGCTGTGCCAGTGGCGGCGCCTCAGAGCTGTGTCGAGATCCCCTTGGCGGGAAGAGCACGCGCTTCTGAGTCTCCTAGCGGCTTATCAAACGTCCTCTGTGGGAAGGGAGCTGTGCTGCTGCTCGGCTGCCAGGCGGCCGGGGCCGGACCCGTGACACACGGCTCGGCCGGAGCTCGCGGACCAGGTCACTGCTGCAGTCGGGTGTGGGGGAGGGAGGGGGAGGGGGAGCAAGAGGAGGGGGAG
>PVIC010010192.1:0-43937 GCA_004025085.1 Thryonomys swinderianus | reverse complement strand
TGTCCCATTTGACCCTGCCATTTCTCTTCTGGGTATATTCATGAAAGAATTAAAAGCATCATACCACAGTAACATATATGCACCCACGTTTCTAGCAGTTCAAGCTAAATCTTGGAAACAGCCTAAATGTCCATCAACCAGACATTGAATAAAGATTTTTTTAAATGGAGTATTGCCCAGCCATAAAGAATGATAAATTACAGACATTTACAGCTAAATGGAGGCACATTGAGGTCATATGCATAAGTGAAATAAATTGGTCACAGATGTGTAAATAACACATTGTTTCTCTAGTGTAAGAAACTGAAGGTGTGAATGAGCTCTGAACTATGATAAGTATTGTGAAACAGGAAGAAAATGCTCAAAGGGAAATTGCAACTGGATGGGAGCAGGAGAAAGCAAAGAAGGCAAAGAATATATTTTATGGTAAAAAGGAAAAAATGGAAACAAAACTTATGTACATAGGGGAATGTAGGAGGTTGAAGAGAGGGCATATGAATGGGGAGAAAGATGAATCAAGATACATCATGTAAAAGTAAAGATTTCCAGTGAGGGATGTGATCATAATGTATTCCTAAAATGTACCAATAAACTCAATTTAAAAAAAATAAATTTAATGTGAAAAGAAAAATAATGATCCTGTGCATATTATCTGATCATAGTGCATTGAAATGAGAAATCAATGGCAAAGAAACCACAGAAATTATGCAAACATGTGGAAATTAAACAAAACACTTGTATAATCAGTGGATCATAGAATAAATAAAGGAGAAAGTTAAACAGTTCCTAGAATCAAATAATAATGCCAGTATAACATACCAGGACTTCTGGGATACAATGTAATAAGTCTTATGAGGGAAGTTTATAGCTGGAATGCCTACATCAGTAAAACAGAGTGAGCCCAAGTAAATAACTCAGTGATGTACTTCAAGGTCCTAGCAAACAAGAACAATCCAAACCCAAAGCTAATACAAGGAAGGGAACCATAAAGATCAGAGTAGAAATTAATGATATTGAAGTGAACATAAGAGTCAAAGAGCCAATTCTTTGAAAGATTAAGCAAAATAAACCTTTGGCCAATCTTACCCAATAAATAAGACACAAAGCAATGCATTTAAAAATAAAAAGTGGAATTATAATAACACTGAAATCCAGAAGATTACTAGCAACTACTTTGAAAACTTGTACTCTAACAAACTAAAAGGAGAGTCCAGAAGAGATTGATAGATTCCTAGATACACCTAAATTACCAAAACTGAACTAAGAAAATATAAAATTCTGAACAATCCACTAGCAGGACCATATGTCGCACTGTGTACTGAAAGAATCAAAATGGATCAAAGATCTAAATATTACAACAGAAATATTTAACCTGCTAACAGATGAAATAGGTAAAAGTCTTAAAGACATAAGCATAGATAGTTCCTGAACAGAACTCCAACTGTAGGAGAAATAACATCAAGAATTAACAAATAGGATTATATCAAATTGAAAAGATTCTGTATAGGGCCAGGGATTTAGCTCAGTGGTTTCAGCATCTGCCTGGCAAATGCGAGGTTCGATACCTGGTACCACATATCACAGCGCTGGACGTGGTGGATCACATCTGTAATCCCCAGCACTTGAGAGGCAGAGACAGAGGCAGAATTGCCATGAGTTCAAGGCTTGCCTGGGCTACATATTGAGTTCTGGGCCTGAAATTATAAAGTGAGACCCTGTATTAAAAATATAAAACAAAATAAGGTATTTTGTATAGCAAAGGAAACAATCAGGACAAAGGTAACAGACTCAATCAGAAAATGAGTAACTGAAGTGAATATCCATGTCCCAGAAGAAAAAGGACAAGTTGTCAATAAATACATTTTTAAAAAGTTCAACATCTCTAGTCTTTAGAGAAATGCAAATTAAAGTGACACTGAGATTCCATCTTATTTCATAAAGAATGACTGTCATCAATGAAATATTAAATTCTAGTAAGGCTGTGGAGAAAAAGGAACCCTTTTATATTGTTAGTGGGAATGTAAACTAGTGCAACCATTGTGAAAATTTATATGGAGAATCCTCAATAAAACCAAAGTTAGAAATTCCATTCAACCCAGTTATTCCTCTTCTAGGTATCTTCCTGAAAGAGTGAATGGCATTATATTATAGTGATATGATACATGCATGTCCATGTTTAGCAGCACAATTTATAACAGTCAAATCTTAGAAGTGGCTCACATGTTTGTCCACCAAGAGATAAATAGGTAATGAAAACATGGTATTTACACACAATGAAGTGCTACTTTACTATAAAAGGATACATACGAGTCATTTGTAGGAAATGGATGTACTTTGAAACCATATTGTTAAGTGAAATAAATCATACACATGAGCTTAAATATCACATAGTTTCTCTTATATGAGAAACCCAAGTATAAATAAATAAGCCAAGAAAAAGATAGATAATAGGAAGCAGAGAGATAGATCTTTTGGAAATGGAAGCAGACCAAGAGATGGAAGGAGGAGTCAGGAAGGGACAGGGAAAAAGACATAAAAAGAATTAAGATTTGTTATGTACATGAACTACCTCTCCTTGATGAATATAATCATTATGTATTGCAGCTATATATGAGTAAAAATTTAAAAACATTTTGTCATACAACTTGACTAGACTGTAAGTTGCCTATATGTTGCTCAATTATTCCAGTTGAGTTTATGAAGGCATTTCAGACGATTTAATATTTGAATCAGCAGACTGAGTAAATCAGAGGCCTTGTTTCATGTGAGTGGGCCTCCTCCTGTTAGTTGAAGGCCTGTGTGGAACAGCAACACTGAGCCCCTGAGTAAAGAGTGTACTTTTGTCCTCCTGGCATTGTTTGCCCTCTGTTTTCAGGATCAAACTGAAACATCAGTTTTTCCTAGGAAGCAAGCCTAAGGTCTGTGAATCACAGGACTTGTCCATCTTCATGGGCATTACAGTCCATTCTTCATTTTACAAACGTATCATATTGGTTCTGCTTCTCTGAGGAAACTTGACTAATAAATGCTTCAAAAGTGATTTTTATAACTGTTATTTCTCTCATCTTAAAACTAAGCCAAAAATCAGTCTATTAAAGATGTTTGAAATTATGTTATTTATCAGCAGAGAGAACTGCCCATAATATTTCAGAAGGCACATTTCATCTGCTAAAATAAGAATTTATAACTGTGTGTTACACTCTGAAAGACATTTTAAAATTTACATTAGTAATTATTTTCTGTTTGTATAGCTCTCCAAAATTTAGGAATTGTATTGTTTGTCCTATGGTTTTACCACTCTTTAGCTATGAAAAAGTGACTGAGATGGAAACTTGATTTTGCTAAAGAGGATGAAAGAAGCATTCCACGCCTGCTTTTGTGAAGCTTTTTTTTTTTTTTTGACAGGGTCTCGCTTTGGAGGTCAAGCTGGCCCTGAGCTCACTATGTAGCCCAGGAAAGCCTGGAACTCAGCAATCCTCCTGTCTCTGCCTCCCGAGTGCTGGGATTACAGGCGTGAGCCACCACGCCCGGCTAATTTTGTGAAGTTTGTAGTGGTGGCAAAAGGCTCTCCTGCAAGCATGAGCCCAGAAGGAAGATTCCAGACATAGGGAGACAGCTATAAGCAGTCTCAAGAAGTTGGCAAAGGAAAAATATGCCACCGAAGGGAATGAAGACCTTGGAGAAGAGGAAGGAGGAGGGAAAGGGGTGGAGAGGAGGAGAAGGGGAGGAGGAGAGAGGGGAAGGAAGGAGAAGGGGGCCTTTCCATCTTTGTGGGGTTAGGGGAATTGTTTTTCCCAGCAGTGGCAAAAGTACAGTACAGGCAGAGGAGTGACCGAACAAACCCATCCTGATCAGCCAGTGTGCAGATATACTGCTTCCTGATGACATGACTGTGACTTTAAATGATTTTGAGGAAAGAGAGGAAATCAGAAGAAACTGTATGTTCAGTTCCTTTAAGTTGTTATATAGGAATAAAGTACCTGCTTCAGGTGATATTTACCTCTTGTACAGGTCGTGACTTTGAAAGAAAAAGGAAGATGTAAGAAATGGACAGGTGTCTCTAGGGAGTGTCACAGTGTCTCACTGATTTTCTAGTGATGACTTTGGCTCCAGACAATAGACACCCAGCAAACATACTATGAAGTCTACAAAGACTATCCATGTTCTGGCTGTCAGAAGGCTTATCTCCAAATGAAGACTTTCAACTGAAATCTGAATTGGGAAGAAAGGAAAGATCCATTAAAATTTACACTGTGGAGGATAATGTCCAATACTTCTTAGAAAAATTAGGAAGACTAAGAGACACGGTTGTTTATTTAACAAGTTTATTAAATATCTAGGTAAGTTAGAGAACAGTTCTAAAAAGCAACATATCTGAAAAGATCTTGATCAGCCTTATGGAAGTTTCATCTTTGAGAAGGTAGGAAAATCCTCGTTACTCAGCTTAATTCTGTGTTACAAAGACTCCAGTTAAACTGTGACATTTTCTATTTTATAGCCAGAATGCTTGATGTAATAGGATAGATATAGGAATCTCGACAGTGTGTTTTACTGTTTTAGAGCAAAGATTGAGTTCTTGCTCAAGGAATGTAGATCTGATAAGAAAAAATGATGACACAATCACAGATGATTCCAGGAGAAAAGAAAGATACATTAAATTTATGTAGCTGCAGAGGGAGTTCTGTTACTTCTGAGGTGAAAGGAGAATAGGTGGGGAGGAAAGATGAAAGGAAGTTGGTCAGTGTTTTGAAGTAGTAAGACCTTCAGGATCAGAGCATTGTAGAAGATAAGGATAACTAAGAGCACTTTTAAAAGATTACTTTACTTTTATATCCACTGCAGACATCAAGAATGAAACAGATATATATATGAGATGAGATTTAAAAATGGCATAACAGTGCCAGGTGTGGTGGCTCACATCTGTAATCTCAGCACTCGGGAGGCAGAGACAGGAGGATTGCTGAGTTCGAGGCTTGCCTGGGCTACATAGTGAGCTCAGGGCCAGCCTGAACTGCAAAGCAAGACCCTGTCTCAAAAAAAAAAATGGCATAACAGAAAAAATTTCTATGGTTAAAGGGAAAACAACCAAGGAATCTCTGGGCCTGAACACAGAAATACACCTCGACCCAAGGATGTCAAGCTGTGAGGACTTTCCTAAAGGCAAACATCAAAACCAAACTCATAGGAAAAGAATTCCAGATAAAAACAACTGGGAGACTTGAATTTCAGAAAGAAGTGGCTTCAAACACAAACATACATCCCAGTAATGTTGCGGGTTTGCTTTAAGCACCAACTCAAGAAAGCACAATGCAAACAGTCACCAAAACTAACAAGTCAAACAACAGCAGTTACCCATGAGAGTCATCAAGGCCCCTTCTTCCCAGAGAAATGTGGACACTGCACCCAGACCCCTCTGGGTGCCTACACTGTGGTCCTCATTTATACAGAACATCTGGCATCCTCATTCTAGCTCAGCACATGCCCAAATTTGAAGGTCTCCTGTGGCCCACTCTCTTGGCCACAAAATAGTCTGTTTTGACAGCTGGCAATATTCTGACATATTCTGCCTCTATCCCATTTCAGAATATCAAAATTGTCCTGTGAATTTCCACTCTAGTTCTTTTGGCTTTTCATCTCCATAAAATGGGAAGAGAAAGGTCACATACTGTAATGATTTGTAATGATTCTCATATAAGGGATACTTTCCAGCAATGAGGAACAAAAGAGATAAACACAGCATGGATGGATTTCAAAAATGTTACATTGCCAGAAAGAAAGAAAGAAAGAGAGAAAGAAAGAAAAAGAAAGAAAGAAAGAAAGAAAGAAAGAAAGAAAGAAAGAAAGAAAGAAAGAAAGAAAGAAAGAAAAAGAAAGAAAGGGGAAGGAAGGAAGAAAGAAAGAAATAGGACCACATAAGTGATTTCATTATATGGATTACTAGTGCAGGAAAAACTAACCTGTGATGGCAAAAAAAATTAGTGAGTACCTATGTGGTACAAATAAATGGAGACATGGAACCAATTTATTGGAGTGACAGAAATGTTTCATATCTTAACGAGTTGTTAGCTACCTAGGTATATAACCTATCAACATACATCTGACTATGCACACAAAATATGTGCATTTTATGTAAATTATAGCTCAATTAAAATCATGATATGATGTGTATATATAATGTACCAATAAAGATAAAAATTTTAAAAAGCAAATAATGGAACTAAAATTTTGAAAAGCAGAGTAGCATATATGTAATATTCTCATGGAAAAGAAAATGTATCCCTATGCATACATACAGATAAACATGCAAGAGAGAGCATAGTCTTTATACATACACATTCACAGGTGCCTAGAAAATTTCTAGAACATATACTGTGTAAAAATTTAGTTCCACGGAGGAGAAAGCCTGGGATCTGAGATGGTAGGGAGATGCTTTTTTATAGCTCAGCATTTAATACTGCATGCACATATAACTTTTCCATTAAAACACTGTCACGGTTTTCATGGACCATGTTTGGGGCAGGATCTCATGGCTGAGATGCATCTGCTGCTTGAAGTAACCAAGCACTATTGACATTAAGCATTTAATCTCTGCAGCCACTGCCTTCTCAACCACCTGCAACCACCCTTCCTTCTTCAGGCTGTCTGCTGCACTTCCAATGCACTCTTTCAGAAATGTGGGTTTTTCTGAGACATCCTTGTTACCTCCTCCTTTCTACAAGGTAAAAAACCGGTCTCCTTGGCAGGGCATTCTCAAGAAATGATATTGTGCCATATACTGTATTATTTCTGGGCCACTGCTTGGCATCAACAGAAATCTAGGAGTCTTCCTTTACTCACCTTTTCTGTTCAATCCATACTTTATCAATCACCTAGGCCTAATTCTCCTTTTGAAAGTTCACTGTCTTCCATATTTCTACTGTTACTACCCTAGATGAAGTTCATCAACTCCCTGGTTTACCAAGCCAGGCTTCTAGCTGGAAGCCCCTTCTCCAGCCTTTCTCCACACCTACCTCTTCCTCTAGAAATGCATACTTTTAAAATGCAAACATTATCTTACCATTATCTTGCTTGTGTCTCTTCAAACCTGCCTGTTGAACTTAAGCGAAAAGAAAACAATTCTAATATCTTAGGAGGGTCAGCCCTTCAGTCCTGACCTTTGCCTTGTTCTTCATGGTTCTCTGTTTCTGGTTCCTTCCTTTCCACTCAGATTCAATTTCCACTAACTTCTGTCCACTGTATAGTTTTGTGGGCACATAATTCTTTTTCTCTCTGAATCTCTAAACATTATTCTATCTCCTTTCCTGGTCTTCAAGTGTCACCTCATTCTTTCAGGGTAAAGAGACATAAATAATAAAGTTCTGAGAGAATTCCACATAAAAGAGAGGTAGAAGAGAGAGAGATAAGGATCCCATTGTGAGCTGTATATAAAATGTACCAATAAAGAATTCGGTTAAAAAAAAAAAAGAATCCCAGAGGAGTTCAACTATCAAAAAAGAGGGCTGGAGATTTAGCTCAGTGGTTCCAGCACCTGCCTAGCAAGCGCAAGGTCCCTGGTTTGATCCTTGGTAACCACATACAACAATACCGGGTGTGGTGGCTCACGCCTGTAATCTCAGCATTCGAGAGGCAGAAGCAGGAGGACTACTGAGTTGGAGGCTTGCCTGGGCTACATAAGTGAACTCAGGGCCAGCCTAAACTACAAAGACGAGACCCTGTCTCTCAAAAAAAAAAAAAAAGTTAAAGAAATTGCATAAGAAATAGTGTTTAAGGAAAACACAGGAGCCAAGAAAGTGCTGAACTGGAAAACTGAAAGTAGCTGGATATCTTAGTCACTTTCTCTCCTCACTGAACAAAATACCCAACACCCTCGGCTTGAAGGAGGAGAAGTTTGTTTTGGCTCACAGACTATAAAACTTTCAGTCCATAGCTGGCTGGCTCCAAGACAAGACGACATGGTAGAGGAGCATGGGAGGGAGCACTGCCCATAGCATGGCAGACATGAAGCAGAGCAATTAAAAGAGGAGCTGAGGAGGAAAATAATCCTTTCCAGGCCATGTCCCCGGGAACCAGTTTTTTGCCCAACCCTCCATCTCCTCCTAGTAAATCAGCTAGACAGCCCCATAACTCAGTCACTTCCCAAAGGCCGCACCTGAAGCACTGGGAGGACAACTAGACATAAACTGTAACAACATTTAGATACACACTGTCTGGTGTATATGGGGTAGAATTGGGGAATGGGGAGTTTAGCAATGCTAGAAAGGGTAAAGGACTTTGAAATCTAAAGGAACAAGTTTAGTCCTTGTTTTGGAAGCAAAAGGGAAAACGTGAACTAGTTTTTAAATTGGAGAGTAACAGTCTCTGTATTTTAGAAAGTAGTGACCAATGGAATAAGAAGGGACGTAGGTGGGGAGATGAAAGATCTTGGGGAAAGATGAGAGTAGACCAGGCAGCAGCAGGCAGATTTGGCTGGAAATGCTAGATTCAGTGGCCACGTGGAGCGCTGAACCTGTGGCGCTGAGGACCAGAGACGCAAGGGAAAACAAAGATAGCTCCAGGAATAAAAGAGAGCACCGGCTTCTCACCAGTGTAACTGGGGATACAGAGAGGTCACTGGCTGAGATAAGAATCACAAAAGGAAATATGTTGGAGGAAATAGAATGAATTAGATCGGGGATATTTTTATACTAAGGTGTTAATGCAGAAAGCAAGGGTGCATGATTAAGTTCTGACACAACACTAGCTACACTATACACCACCTTGCACATCACCACCCGGTCAGGTCATTTCATCATGGTGCCTGAACATCTGCCTCTTGTTTTCCATGTTCCAACAAAAAAATGTAAAGGGTTTGTGGTGCAGACAGAGTTGTAAAAGCAAAGGCAGAGTGGTCAGTAAGTGGGAGAAGAAAGATCAACTTGCCAGGGCCAAAATTATCACAAAAGTTTCCTCCTCAAGTTTGGCTTAGTTACTTAATTCTGTTTCTCTCCTTTAAGATTCCTCCCACGCCCCAGTGGCCGTCAACATGAACACTCCAAACAGCTTCACCTGTTCTTTGCTCTGAACCCCTGAGGCACTTTGAAGTCCACAGTGTGCACATTTTTCACATACTTTATGAGTTCTTTCTTTGCCTTTGAACTATTTGCTGGTGTACATCTGGTCTCCCTAACTAAATTCCTAGCTTTTAAGGAGTCTCGTTTATGCCAAGCATTTCATTTTGCTATTGTCACAGTGCCTGGTGTAGTTCAGGTGCATAATGAGTTTTCAAAAACTACAAGTTTGATTGAAACTGGCTATGAATTCAGGTAAAGGGAGGAGGCAAGGAGAATAGGTAATAACTTCTGTGAAAGAACATAGTGTGAACGGAGATGCCATGTTAAAACAGTATCAGTAATTAATCTATGTATTGGCAGGTTAAATTCATTCTCATGGGAACCTTTTTTGCTCATAAAATATTGGTAAAATAAAATACAGAACTTATCATTTTCAGTTATTTCAGTAGTACTAAGAAACAAACGGCAAGACTGAGGAAAATCTTCCACATCCTTTTCATTAGTTCTGCTGGTGTGGCCGTCACAATGTCTGGGCAGTATGGAAGGTATTTGTGACTCAGCTCATGATCCTACTCCCTAGGCAGAGGAAGTGGGAGAGCCCTGAGAAAAAATGGTGGCTAAACCGTATGCTTGTCATGATGGAGAAAGATGCTTGTGTGGAGAGCAGGAGAAACAGAGAAAGCTGTGTTTGTCCTGTCACATGGTGATTGTTAACAGGCCAGCACCTGACTCTTTCTCATTAACATTATTATTTAATCAGAGCTCCCCGCTAGGATCACTCCTATCTCTCTATAGTGGGAGACAAGGCCTACAACTTGTAGCTTTCAGTAAGGGCCAGACCGGGAATAGGAGTGGCTCCGAAATGGATCCAGTCTCTGGGCCGCAGTGAGAAGCATGCTCCGGCGCCCAGCAAAGATGGGGAAAGGCACTATGATGCTTGCTTTGCAGTTCCGCTGAGGGCTCAGTTTCCTCACTTGCTACAGAGCATACCTTTCTCCTTCTGAAGTTCCCATGGGCCAGGGAGTAAATAGTAGAAATTCCTTCCTGACCCTTGCTGCAACAACACCCACTGGCTCTGGATCACATTCCTTTCAGGACATCCCAGGCCTTGGGTTACAGAGGTCTTGTTACACAGTTCTGGGGAGAGTGGGCGGGGCAGGAGGAAGAGGAGCTTCCTGCCTGCCTCAGAGATCCAGGGGCGGCCAATGCCAAGCAGCCCAGGTGGTGACACAAAGAGAAGTGAAAGTCTCAGGTTCTCTGGAGAGGCAGTTTTGTTAACTTTTTTTTTTCTCTTTTCTCCCAGGGATCTTAACTAAAACTTGTCAGATTGCATCTTCTTGGATAGTTTGAGGGAAAAATTCAAAATTTACTTAGCATACCTGTGTTTTAGTTTCCTGGAGAATTTTGAGACTTCAAAACCACAATGAAGAAACTGAAACTAAAACTTCTTTTATTTCTGAGTTTTTCACAACTAGATTTTTTTCTGCTGTTTAATGCTGTACTATGTGCAAAATTACTCAATATATTACATAACTTTTGAAATTAACATGGAAACCAAGAGATATTACCAAAGCTCTGTTTAAAATCCTATGCCGTGATGGAAGGTTTTTCCTGTTGGTAATTGTCTCATAATTCTCTTTTCAAAAACAATCTACAGAAATATATGTGACATCTTTTTAAGACATATACTTTTCAGTTGTTTAAAGCCAATCTAATGCTTAGGAAATATCAGTAGTATCTTTTAAGGCTGATGATGGAGCTGACAACTACGCAAATTAGGACTATACTTATTTTACACAATTCTTCATTTCACTTCATTTTCTTTCAGAATTTGTATCTTTGGACATACATTAATGCATCTGTAATGAATTCAGTTGGAAAACTCGTGAGTATTTATGTCCAGGAAATGCCTAGGCTTAAATTTGTATATTAATTGGGATACAAGATATAGATAGTATATAAAACATGATTCTAAATAAATTATGCCTTCATGGTACAAGTCAGAGAAGGCTAGTCCAGGAACTATGATAAGTAAAAGAGTAAGTTGGTTACCACTGATGTATGTGGCAGCATCTCATCTACCAGATAAAGTGTTTACTCACATGTACATGAAAAAGTATATATACACATATTCATAAGTAAAATATGTCTAGTTCAGCTGGAAAAGACAAAGCCATGGAAGGCTCTATATATATTTCTTTTTTTTCCTTTTTGTTAGTGTTTTTGAGACAGGATCTTGCTTTGTAGTTCAGGCTGGCCCTGAAGTCACCATGTAGCCCTGGCTAGTCTTGAACTCATAGCAATCCTCCTGCCTCTGCCTCCCGAGTGCTGGGATTACAGGTGTGAGCCATCATATTCAGCACTGTGGTATGTGGTAATGGGGATTGAATTTGGGACCTTGCACTTGCCAGGCAGATGCCAGAAGCACTGAGCTAAATCCCCAGCCCATGTACATGTGTGTGTGTGTATTTTTTTAAGCAAAAAAAGCTTGTACATTGTGTAAATGCTTTTTTTGTTGAATAGAGTACTATTCAGGCTACAAAGCATAGTAGCTTGTCAATTTCCTTAGATTTATTTTTATTATTTTCTTAGCCCCTGAATGTGTTGTGGGTTCCTTATCTTAATGTTATCTAAAATTTATTTTATCTGGAGCTGCAGAGGTGGGGGGGGTTGTGGTGACTAGCACCACCTATACAGAGTACTTGCATTTACCATTTTAGAATATTGTAACTTGCAAATTAAAGAGTTAGTTTAAATATGAACCAAATAAATTCATTGAACATGAACAGAGGATAGAGTGCTCCAGGCTAAGAATGATAATACTAAAGAAAGGTTTGGTTCCAGGCACTAATTAGCTGGACAACTTTAAGAAAGACACTGAACATTTCTGGGCTGATTTCTTCTTTGGAAATGGAATGTTGGAGTGGATAATTTTTAGTTCCCTGCAACTCAAAAATTATGTGGTATATGATTGTCACAATGGTCAGAGAACATTACAGTCAATAAATGTACTGAGTTAGGACACTGTGTTTTGTGGATATTATTTTAGGTTAAACCTAAACTTTGTTTTCATTGACTATAAAATGAATGAGGTCTAAAAACTGGACCAATGAAATTTTAATTTTCAAGGCCTTAAGAGGCTAGGCCATAACTGAAATGTGAAAACCATGGTAACTTCTCTAAACGCAAGTCGAACATGTGCTATAAAGTTAATGTGCAAGCAGCACATTTTATTTTTATCTGGACTCTCTCCATGATTTACATGCTTTGGATTATTGCTACTTTTATAGAGTGTGAGAGTATTGACCTTACTGCTGTGATATATTTATTCATGATGTTGGGGGCCAGAGAGCATTAAAATTGTGCCCAATGAATATTTGATCTCTTTTTTCCCTTGTCTATGGCCACTGGGTCCCTGCTCTGTCAGGAGACTGGACTGCTGCTCCCACTGATGGAGTAGGACGGTAAATTCTCATCTTGCAGGGAACGCTCCGCGCCTGCCAGAGCTGTGCTGCGCTCTGACTCTGGGGTCGCCATGTGCTAAAACTCAAGGGAAGCCAAATGGAGATGAGTCAGGGCCTGGCACCAATCCTGAGCTCCGCCCACCTAGTAAACAGAGCAGCTATTTGCTGTCAGTTGGAGCCTCTCTGGGTCTCAAGGCTCCAGGAAGAAACAAATATTTTAAAAGTCAAAACCCCAAGGCAAGGAAAAGAAAACAGTACTGTCTGCAGCCCCAGCGATGATTTCATTGGCGTAAATCCCTCAGAAGGGGAGGAGCTGTAGATGGTTCCAGCTGAACTGTCTGACTTGTCAACCATGAGGCCTTTCACTGTTCGTAGGGGGTGGCCTTTTGCCTTTGAAGGCTTGAAATTTCAAAATTAGTCTTTACAATTACTCTAATGCTAAGTGGATAATATATTTTTTCCTCATTTTTACTTTTATTTTTTGTACTATCTTCAATTAAAAAGCTTCTTCTATTGACTTTTTTCTCAGTTTACTCTTTCCTGTCATTCTGGGGAGAAGCTATTAGAAAAACATCTACATAGAAGAATATTGCCAGGCAACAAATAAGGAGTACTTTAAGAAAGTAATTTTGCACTAACCACTTGAGATACCTGTGTCATTTTCATATTCCCAATACTTGGGGAGAGGCCAGGGAAGGAATAAGAGCTTTGTAAATGTTCTTGTGATTCAGCTTCCTTACAAGCCTGGCTGTCTATTGGGAGAATGTGCCATAGCCTTTCTCTGCTGGAACTGCCTCTGGCCTTCTGGTCACTCCATGAAAACAATACATTACCTGTGGCATGACTTCTATGATGTAGTATTCTTCCTAAGCGTGGGTATACACTCAGCTTGTGGATCTTCCTTTCCTTTTACACACCAACATGTTCTGTTCTGATCTTAGCAAATGCCATATATGTGAATTGGAGGCACAAGTGACTGATTCCTTCCACGTCTTTCAGGTAGCTTTCCACCTCTGCTCTGCCAGTCCCTGAACTTTTATTTTACCTTCTCACATGTTAAGGTCAGGGCTGCACTGGATATTGTGATGTCACAGAGTGGAATGCTTCTTCTTCCTCCAGTCCAACAGAGAGCATCCTGGATAATATTTCTCTTCCTGCCCAAGGGAGGAGGGGTGGAAAGGACAGTCTCTCAATTTTCATTTACTCTGTTACTAAAAACTGTGTTAGGGATCTCAAGGAAGATCCCTGGCAAGTCACAAAATGACCCACAGAATCATATAATCTTATTGAGGCAGAGACCTTGGAAACTGACTAGTGACTGGATTATTAACCCCTTTATTTTACAGAGGAGGACAATTGAGAACATGTATGGTGAAGTGACAGACCTAACTAGAATCCAGGGTCCCTCAGTGTTGGTCCACAGCCCTCCTGGCCTCACTACATTCATACCCTTCTTCCTGGATTTGATCAACATCAGGATTTTCTGCTAGTAAATTGAGTTTTACCTGAATCCACCCCATGACAGAATTACTCAGATAATGTGGGAGAATGGAATCAGAGATTATCTGACAACTTCTAGATACTAGATACCAGAAATAGCTAGCTGGGTCTGGTCCTAGCCTGGATGCAGAAATCCTAAGCCACCATAACTACACTAGATTAAAAAGTAATATGACTTCTAGGCAACCAGTGTTTTCACTGACATTTGATGATAAGTGACAAAGTTCAAATAAAAGTAAAGAACCTATGTTTACTGCAATGCCGTATCAGCTCCTATTATTTGCTGAGGAGGGGACAGGAAGGAACAATCTGTAAAGGCATAGATTCTCAGTACAGTTTAGTTCTTTTTTTACTCACATTCTTTTTCTTCAGACTATTCCCTTATTATTGTAGGAGTTAGGGCCTGGCAAATCTGGCTGAGGAAATGAGTAATATTTGTCAATTACAAGATCCAAGACAGGGGCCAAAAACCTCTCAGGATCACTTATTCAGAATTTCTCAGGAGATCCCACCAGATGTTTTGGCACAAAAGAGATGAGAAGCCAAGAGGAGCTCATTATTGTGACTCCTCTGTATGGTGCACCGTGCATCTACAACTTATGTTGTTACTTTTTATCCTTTTCTCTTGCTGATTATCCTACCTTTGCTCTACAGAACTAGTTCTTCCTTTACCCTTAACCAGGCATTAAAAAAAAAAAAAAAAAAACACTTCTGGCTGAAGTTTTTGGTAGTCTTGTCCAATTATTCTAGAATACTTTTAAAAGAACTATCCAACAACATTATGGTTCCAAAAAATTATCTGGGTTTCCTGAGATAATTTGTATTTGTGAGTCAAGTGAATTATGTTTTTAGAAACCCTCAAGAGGGGAGCATATATTATACTTTTTAAATACTAAAAAAAAAATCAACATTTTATATCATGCTTCAGCATTTGCAAGCTATTTACACATAATATTTTATTTAATCTTCACATCTTGGTGAGATAAACAGTGTATTATTTTTAGTACAATTTTATGGATAAGAAAATTATAGCTTAGAGAGGTTGTGACTTGCACAAGATCACAAAGGTAATTAAGTAGAAAGGTTAACATTTAATACAAACCAGATCTTCCAGACAAGTGTTTTCCCCACGCCAGGGTTTCCCCAGGGTGGGAGGAACTGTCATTTGGTCCCAGAATACACTTGAAGACAGCTGCATTAAAAACCCTCTGAGTAATGAAGAAAAACTATTCCCATGTGTCATAAATGCTATTTTACTAACCCTATAAATATCCTCATAAAACTTAAATAAATGGTTAATGAATACTAATTTTAAACTTTAAACTAATGCAATTATTGCTCTTCAACTCAATTCCACATCCGTGACTTCTTCTAAAGAAACCTTATGAATATGAACAATATTTAGCAACAAGAAATTCTCTGAAGCATTGTTTAGAATAGAAAACAAATTAAACATTGGGCCAGAGATTTAGCTCAGTGGTTCCAGTGCCTGCCTTGCAAGTGCAAGGTCCTGAGTTCGATCTCGGTAACCACATACCATGCTGGGTGTGGTGACTCACGCCCACCAGCAATCAATAGCAGTACCACAGTGCCAGGCGTGGTGGCTCACGCCTGTAATCCCAGCACTCGGGAGGCAGAGACAGGAGGATTGCTGAGTTCCAGGCTTGCCTGGGCTACATAGTGAGCTCAGGGCCAGCCTGAACTGCAAAGCGAGACCCTGTCTCAAAAAAAAAAAAAAAAAAAAATTAAACACTCAACTTTAGAAAAGTGATAAACAGAAAAGACTATATTGAGCTCATAAAAATTATGTTAAGGATCAGGATTTTCAAAACTTTGATTGTTCATATGCCATCTTTGCAATGTTGCTATCCTACACAAAAAATTTGCTTCACATTTTCCTTTAAATTAACTCACACATTTTACTGAGTATTTAAACAATATTTTAAAATCACAACATAGGTAGAAATACACTACCAATTACCTTGTCAGGCGATGATTTAAAAATGTAAAATTAAAGCGAAGTAATATTACTACTGCTTTAAGTTGGTTCTAATACTTATCATAAAACAACATTGAATCAAATCATATCAATACCCTTTATTTCATCAAAATTTCTTTCTGCACTAAAACAAGTCTCTTTTCTCATCACAGATTTATAGCAGGCTCATTGGTGAAAGGAAATGAAGGTAGAGCCAGGCGTGGTGGTTCACGTCTGTCATTCCAGCACTCGGGAGGCAGAGGCAGGAGGATTGCTGAGTTTGAGGCCCGCCTGGGCTACATAGCGAGCTCAGAGCCAGCCTGAACTACAAAGCAAGACCCTGTCTCAAAAAAAAAAAAGGCAATGGAGACATATTCATCTATGACTTCCATATGAAATCAATATCCCTAAACTTACTTTAAAGATCACTTTGCTTAGACCATTTCTCCATGGCAGGATGTGTCAAAATTAAGGTTTCTTTTCCCTAAGTATCTCCTCCAGTTGTTATCTCAGGGGGAAAAAACATCCAAGATCCTTTCTTGTGTTCTGTCTTGGCTAAACTTATACTTAGTACTTTACACCCTACAGGTGAGGATTACACTGCTTCCCTTGAGTATGAGTCTTTGTATTGATATCCAAATGCTACCTATCCTGAAGGCAGCACAGCCTCACACCTGGAGCACATGATGAGGAACTCCACACTTTCATCAGCAAGTCCTCTTGAGGACAATTGAAAATTAGAAATATTTGTAAGTCAAAGGTTAAAGAATTCTGATCAGTTGTGTAGGGGGATTTCCTGGGGGGAAAAACTCTAATTATTATGAACACTTAAATTTCACTTTAAGGGAGAATTCTTATATGGGGCTCTATAGTTCACTAAAATCATCTATTTTACTAACATATATTAATGTATATGTGTGTATATATGTGTAATGCATATATGTATATGTGTGTATATAGATACACAGCCCTCTATCCACGGGCTCAAGCAACTTCAGATAGAAAATATTTGAAAAAAATGGTATCCATATTGTACATGTACAGATTTTTTCTAGATGTTATTTTAGAAACAATTTGATCTAGCAACTATTTACATAACATTTACATTGTACTAGCTATTATAAGTAGTCTACAGATGATTTAAAACATAGGAAAGGGTATGAAAAGATATATACAAATGAGAGTTGTGTACCTTCAAATTGGTATCCACAAAGATGTGGAGGGACAATGCTTTGGAGGGGAGCTTCTCACACAGTTCACTAGTGTTACTGACTCCAAATTTCCAGTGCTGGGTGGGAGATTCACAGGTAGGTAAGCCTTCCAGGGGATTCTGATGCACATAAATGCTTGAGAATGATTGCCGTAGGCCAGAGGTTCCCAAACACGAGCAGAGCATCAGAATGACTGCAAATCTTGTTAAGGCACAGATTACTGACCCTAGCCATTAAGTTTCTGGCTTTGGAGAAGGGAGTCCCAAGTAACAAGTAACTTTGGCAACCCTGAGTCTTTACCTAGTGAATTTAAAAGATAAGTAATTAATCATGAAATTTTTTCTTTGGATTTATGGGTACGTTTTAGGAATACATAATGATCACATTCCTCATTGAGAATTTGTACCTGTACATATCTTTTTTTTTTTTTTTTTTTTTTTGAGACAGGGTCTTGCTTTGTAGTTCAGGCTGGCCCTGAGCTCACTATGGAGCCCAGGCAAGCCGCTGCGAACTCAGCAATCCTCTTGTCTCTGCCTCCCGAGTGCTGGGATTACAGGCGTGAGCCACCACGCCCGGCATTGTGGTATGCGGTGTTGATTGTTGGTGGGCATGAGTCTCCACGCCCAGCATTATATGTGGTTACCAGGGATTGAACTCAGAACCTTGCACTTGCGAGGCAGGCGCCGGAACCACTGAGCTAACCCTTCGGCTCTACATGATATATCTTGATTTTCATTTCCCTCATTCCTCTGCACTCCCTTCAACCCCCATCCCAACTATATATGCAAGCTCTGTTTCCATTTTTCCCTTTTCACCATCAATTTTTTATTTCCTTTCTGTGTTTTCTCCTGCTCCCATCCAATTCTCCTTTCCCTTTGAGTATTTTCTTCCTATTTCACACTCATCATAAAAACCTATCATACATTCTGTACCTCATTTACACCTTCAGTTTCTCAAACTAGAGAAATAATATTTATACATCTGTGTCCTATTTATATCACTTATGAGTATGGCCTCAAGTTGCATCCATTTAGCTCTAAGTATCTCTAATTTATCATTCTTTATGGTTAATACTCCATCTTATAAAATACCACATCTGTATCCAGTCTCTAGTTGATAGGCATTTGGGCTGTTTCCAAGATTTAGCTGTTACAAACTGTGCTGCTATAAACTTAGGTGCATATATGTTACTGTGGTGTAATGGTTTCAATTCTTTCTTGAATATACCCAGCGGAAAATAGCAGGGTCAAATCAGACCTCTAATCTTAGGGATTTTGGGGGAATCTCCATACTTATTTTCTTTTTAAAATTGATTTTATTGGTACATTTTATACATATAATTCGATCAACTTAATATTGTAAACTTGCATCTGCATGTGACATGTCTTGCTTCTTGCTTTTTCCCCTTCCCTGCCCTCCCTACAACTTCTGCCTCCTATATATGCTTTGTTTTTCCTTTTTTTCTATCAACTATTTTCTTTCCCTTGCCCACCTTTTCCATTTTCTTTTTGCATATTTTCTTCCTATGTCATATTACCTATCATACATTTGGGCATTCATTTACCCTATGGTATTTTCATACTAGAAAAAAGATATGGTACTTACACATCTGTGTCCTATTAAATTCACTTATGAGTATGCCCTTGAGGTACATCCATTTGAGTATAAATGACTCAAATTTATCATTGTTTATGGTTAAGTAATATCCTATTTTATAGAAAAACCACGTCTTCTTTATTCAATCCCCAGTTGATGGGCATTTGAGCTGTTTCCAAGATTTAGCTATCACAAACTGAGCTGCTATAAACATGGATGTACATATATCGCTGTGGTATGATTCTTTTAACTCTTTCATGTATAAATCTAGCAGGAGAATAGCCAGGTTAAATGAGACCTCGAGTCCTAGTTTTTAGGGAATCTCCTCTGATCTCCATAGTTGTTGCACCAGTTTACATTCCTGCCAACAGTGAAGAAAGGTCCCTTTTTCTCCACAGCATCAGCAGTATTTGTTATTGGTTGGTTTCATGATAACAGCCATTCTTTCTGGAGTGAAAGGGAATCTCAGTGTTGCTTTCATTTGCATCTCTTGAATGACCAGTGATGTTGAACATTTTTTCATATATTTCTTTGTTGCCTTTACTTCTTCATCTGAAAAATGTCTATTCATTTTAGATGCCTGTTTTTGAATTGGGTCTTTAAATTTGGAGGGGCTGATTTTGAAATGTTCTCTATATACTCTAGATAGCAGTCCTTCATCTGAGAAATAGCTGGTAAAAATTCTTTTCCATACTGTAGGTTATGTTTTCATTCTTTTGATGGCTTCTCTTGCTGTGCAAAAGCTTTTTAGTAAGATGAGATTCCAGTTATTGATTCCTTCTGCTAGTTCCCATGCTGGTGAGGTTTTGTTCATAAAGTTTTCTCTGTACCAATGTCTTCCAGAGTTCTACCTAACCTATTTTCCACTGATTTTCATGGTGATTGCAATAGTCTATATTCCTAACAGCAGTAGAGAAGGGTTCTTTTTCCTCCACAGCCTCACCAGCATTTATTGGTTGGTTTCTTTTTTTTTTTTTTTTTTTTTTTTTTTTTTTTTTTTTTTTTTTTTTTGAGACAGGGTCTCGCTTTTGTAGTTCAGGCTGGCCCTGAGCTCACTATGGTGCCCAGGCAAGCTGCTGCGAACTCAGCAATCCTCCTGTCTTTGCCTCCCGAGTGCTGGGATTACAGGCGTGAGCCACCACGTCCGGCATTGTGGTATGCAGTGTTGACTGTTGTGGGCGTGTCTCCACGCCCAGCATTATATGTGGTTACCGGGGATCAAACTCAGGACCTTGCACTTGTGAGGCAGGCACTGGAACAACTGAGCTAACCCTCCAGCCCTATTGGTTGGTTTCTTAATAGCAGCCATTCTATGTCAAGTGAGATGGAATCTTGGTGTTCTTTTCATCTGCATCTCTCAAATGATCATCAGTGTTGAACATTTTTTCATATGGTTCTTTGCTGCTTTTATTTCATCTGAAAAATGTCTTCATTTCAGATGTGCATTTTTGAATTGGGTCTTAAAGTTTTTAAAGTTCTTAATTAAAGTTAAAAGTTCTTTATTCTAACTAGTAGAGCTTTGTCAAAGGAACAGTGGTAAACTTTTTTCTCAATTGTAGATTGCCCTTTTTCTCTGTTGGTGGTTTCTCTTGCTGTACAGAAGCTTTTTATAAAATGATATCCCAGTTGTTGATTCTTTCTGGTAGTTCTCATGCTGCTAAGGTTTTGTTCATAAAGTCTTTCTCTATGCCAATGTCTACAAGAGTTCTACTTAACCTATTTTCCAGCAGATTTAATGTTCCTGTTTTAATACTTAGATCTTTAATCCACTTCAATTTCAATTTAGTGCATAGTAAAAGATGTAGGTCAAATTTTAATCTTTGGCAGCTTGAAATCCAGTTTTTCCAGCACCATTTATTAAAGTGGCTACCTTTCCTTCATTGAAGATGTTTGGCTCCCTTATCAAAAATGAGATGGTTTGGGCTGGAGACTTAGCTCAGTGGTTCTGGTGCCTGCCTAGCAAGTGCAAGGTCCATGGTTCAACCCCCAGTAACCACATAAAACAATACCAGGCATGGTGACTCAGGACTACCAGCAATCAGTACCACATACCACAATGCCAAGTGTGTGGTAGCTCATGCCTATAATCCCAGCACTTGGGAGGCAGAGGCAGGAAGATTGCTATGAATTCTAGGCTTGCCTGGGCCATACCATGAGCTCAGGGCCAGCCTGAACTTCAAAATGTGATCCTGTCTTAAAAAAAAAAAAGATAAGATGGTTTAATATGTCTAGAGTTGTTTTTGCACATTCTAGTTGTTCTAGTTCTATTCTATTGATCCTTGGATCTGTTTCTTTGCCAGTACCATGCAGTTTTTATCACAGTGGTTTTGCAGTATTGTTTTAAATTGGGGATTGTGATACTCTCTGCCATGTCTTTCTTGCCTAAAATTGCTTTTTCTATTCCAGATGAATTTATGAATTATTTTCTCTAGATGAAATTATTTTATTTTGTTGTTTTCAGTTTTTAATTAATTTTTTTCACCTACAAATTATTTTTATTTTCCCACTAAAATGCTAGTAGTCTATATCCTTACACTCAGGAATCTCCAATGCTAAATACCATTTTTCCCTTATTTTATAACTTTTAAATTAAGAGAACAGAACCAATTCTTGATTATTTTGGATGTTCTCATTAATTTGATTCCGAAGACCTATTGAACACTAGTGTTAGCAAAGCAACAGTTACCAGAGCTCAGTCTTCAATACTGATAGAGATATCAACCAACTATGTTGTAGAGACTTAATCAAGCCTTAGTGACTGTGAAGCTAGATTCTCTTTTAAAGAATCTTAAGAGAATTCAACATAGTCCTGAAAGTACATCCAAATCCAGGCTTTCTTCCAAACAAAATTACTTGTTTATAATAGAAATGTGAGCACGTGTATAAAATAAGAAAGATCTTTCTGTAGAATTTAAAAGATATTGGTAATATTTGTTCCCATGAGATTCACCTCACATATTTACAAAAACTGTGTTTCCTCAAAAAATTTAAGGGCTGGATCAAATAGAATTAATTTTACGTAATGCTAATGAAATTATTAAAATAAATGTGGATCAAACAGCAATAAAAGATTTCCAGGCCAATAAATATCATTTGTTAAATGCTCTAAAATTACAGGGCTTCAAAGGTTAGAAAAATAAATGATCAGAGATCCAAGAAATACAATGCTCAAGTCATTAGCAGAGAAATTTTATGTCGTATCATCAGTGAAATGTAAGGAACCTTTGGTTTAGTTCTGTAAGTTGATCTCTATGGCTCTCTCCCTATCCTTGCTGAGTGACCCTTCTGTAGAGAACAGAAAGTTTTATATATATGGTAAGAACTGAAACATTTTAAGAACTGAGAAAAATGGTCATATTTGGTTTTGTAGTACATTTACGTGATTCTATTTAGAAAGGACTACCTGATCTTTTGGAAATACTTTAACCCAAACAAAAGACACATTATGAAACACACCCAAACTGGAGTTGATAATTATCTAAATCTCACAGTATGCTGTGAAAAACAAATTTTTTTTTACTCAAAAAGTGACATTTATTCAAAGAAAAGAAAAGAAGAGAAAAATTGACAAAATGTCTGCTCCTTACCTCCCTTTCCTCTCCCCTCCAGTTGCTCTTTGCCTCCCCATAACTAAACTCTGATTGGGTCTAGGCAGGAGGACAGCCCATTTCAGATGAGGTTAGCAACATTAAGGAGCATCTCTTCAGTGCAATGTTGTGGAAAGTTTCAATATCTCAAAGGGTCCTTCTGTCTTCTTCTGTCACCATATTAATAACCACACCCTCATGGCCAAAACACCCACCACAACTGATTCTGTGAACGTAGTTTTTCCTGCTTGTAGGAAGACCATAGTTGATGACTAAAGAAACGTGCTACACATCAACCCCTCTGGCCAGTAAGTCCATGATAATCAATACTCTACCACAGCCAGGCTGGAATTCCCTCAAAATTACATTTCCTTCCTTTCATTCTGTATCTCCATACAAGGCAGAGACAATGAAGTCTCAGGCATGCATCTTCTCATTGAGCCAATTAACCTTCCTTCAGGTGTTAATGATGACTGCTTGGGTGATGGTCAGGAATTTATACAAGTCATGTGGTGTATCCACCTTCCCTTCCTCTCATTCCATGTTGATATAGAACTGGTAGACAACCACCAGGGTCAACTCCTTTTCGATGAGAATCTGAATGGGGTCCCTCATGAACTTGTTGGTCACCTTTAGCACATCAGAAAGTACTGGAGCTGACAATAAAATAAGGCAGGCATTGCTGTTGACTTTTTAGAATATGTCATAAATCTATCCTCGAATCTATAGCTCAACATTTCATCAGCTTCATCTAACGCAAACACCTTGGTGTATTTGGGAGAAAGGTATCTCTGGTTAAGCAGATCAAATTATCCACCAGGGATTCCCATGATGATATGGGGAGATTCTATCTGCAGCTTTGGTACCTCAGCATGCACATTGGTAACCCCAACAGGCATGACACAAAGCACCCATGCAATCTCCTCATGACATGACCATCTTTTCTATCTGCTGAGACAATTCTCACGTGGGAGACAGAACAAAAGTGAGTGTATCCTTTCAATATAAATAGATCTGCTGCAGAATCAATATGGCACATGTCGTTGTTTTCTCTGTCTCAGACTGGGTTTGAGCATTAACATCATAACCCTTGATACAAGGAAGAATGGCATGCTGTTGGGTGGCAGAGGGTTTCCTCAAAATTATAGGTGTAGATGCCACTGAGGAGGGACTCTGAGAGGTTCATGTCATTGGAGGTTTCAACAGTCTCATTCTCAATCATGCTTTCATGATTGAGATTGCTTTCATGATTGGTTCCAACTCATCTAGGTATTGTCTGTTGCTGGATTAGGAAACCTGTCTCACAGATATGATTTTTAAAAACTAGAGCCTTAAAACAAATTTCCACTTCTTAATCCATGACAGAAATCTGCCCCTTTTTCCTCTTTCCTTATCCCAAATAAGTGCAACTTCTAAAGGGGCATAACTCAGGGTTTTCCCATACACATGGTCTCTACTGTTGTCCAAATATTCCTCCAAACTCATGTGTTAAAGCTTATTTGGGGGAAGTAAGTCTCTCCTGAATCAATTAGTGCCTCATAAAAAGGCTAGAGGCAATTACATTGGCCCTTTTTTCACTATGTCTCTATTATGTGAAAACATAATAACTCCTTTGGAGAATGCAGGAAAAAGTGCCAGGAAGCAGAGAGCAGCTCTCACCAGACACCAAAACTGCTAATACTTGGATCTTGGCCTTGCAAGATTCTGAAACTATGGGATGTGCACTTTTATTGTTTATAAAGTATTGGTGAATCTCTGGAATTTAATCATAGCAGAATAGACACAAGAAGATAATCTCAACAATGTCCTCAGTCTAAGGCAGCTCTCCCTTTGTCTGCTACAGTCATTGCAAATCTTGAATCTCTGGAAGCCTCTGTTGACTCTCTTATTCTTAGCTGTGAGGCTTACATACTTGCAAAAAACTCAGAATTTTGTCATGTTTTCTCCTGACTCCAACCCTGCAGTACTCTGCATCCACATCTCTGCCCACTCTTAATTCTTTCTTCAGCTCAGGGGAAAAAAAATCATCTTCCCTTCACATATCTCCTCTTGTGCCCTGAACCTCCCTGAATGGTGTTACTTTGGGGAGCTTGCTACTTCAATTATTTCTATCAGTGATTTTTACCACAGACTCTGCTGGCTCTTTTTGCTCAACACAAAAATCATTCTTAAGTTTTCTCTACTTATGAAAACATAAAACTAACCCTAAACTACTCTCTCCAAGAGTTACTTTCAGCTCTCTGTCTCTGTCTGAGCCATCCTATTGGAAGAATAATTTACATATTCTTCTCAGTTCATAGTGTTATTGCCCAAAGCAAAACATGAAGAATACACAAGTATATAGATTTTGAGATTTATTTCACACTGAAATACCTCCTTTCATCTTTTTTTTTCTTTTTGGCAGTACCAGAGATTGAACTCAGGACTTCAAACTTGCCAGGCTGGCACATAGCACCCCTGAGCTACATCCCCAGCCCAAATATCTCCTTTCATGACATCACCATCAAACTCTCGCAGGACTACCTTTAAATTTCAGCAGAAAGTCACTTACTGATATTTTTGTCTAAATGATGCTTTACAGCATCTTACTGTGGTTTATCTCCAGGACATCTGAGAACAGTGTGCAGCTTAAGGCCAGATAGACCCGGAGTTCCTTCTGGTTATTATGTGTGTTTTTTTCTTACTTCAATCCTGGGGCTCAAACCATGTAGGCATTCAACAGTTCCCCCCACCCCTTATAAGATATTGGTGCCATCTCTATGTTACCTTAAAATCATTGACTTCACTACTTTTATCTCTCTCCTGGATTGCCTTTCCTTTAGTTTCAGTGGATTTCCCTCCAAATTCCTCCTGGGCTTAAAACTCAGATTTAATTAAAGAATCTACTTTTACTGTCCCCAATCTTTGAGCACTTTGGGCTGAATTTTACTCATTTGTTTTTGTAACGACTCTTTGATATTAAGATTGAATTCATTAGGCTAATAATGGCTTTTAGGGAATGAAGAAAAGATTATCATCAGTTTGACATATGTTTTAACTTGAAAAGCACATAAGTATGAAAGGGGAGCTGCTTTAGGACTATAGGAATTAATTATGAGGTACTTTTTTATGCAAAACACCATGATGGGGTGGGTACAAAGGAAAACAGTCATGGGTCTATATTGGTGCCTGCCAGAAGGAACTCTCAATGTGAATAAAGACAAGCACACAAAAAAAAATCACATACAATTCAAAGACAAATCAACTATCAAGCCTGTGTTGTTAAGATCTCCATTTTTGAAATTCTGAATTCAGATTCTTGCCCAACTTCCTCATTTATAATGTGAAAATAATGATAACTACTCTGTAGGAGTGCTCTAAAGAAATGAAAACTAAATGTAGAGTTTGGAAATTCTGTTGAAATGTAAGTGTGATTTTTACTATTAGCTTTATTATAGTATTGAGAGACAAACTGTGTATGCTACATGTTGAAAGGAAGAAGCAAAAATGCTTGTGAGACTCAAGACAGATTTCATTTAGCACATAGTCCTTTGTGAAAGGTACTAAAGGTTGAATGATACTTTTTTAGGGCAAGATGAAGATCACTCTCTCTGTAGTTCTGACGCTTAACCTACCAGTGAGACTACCTTGATAGTCACAGGGCAGAGATGAAACTTTATATGTACTAAAATTTATAACTTATCTATGATTGTACATGGTAAGTTCACTTATTCAAAAAAATTCCTGTTTACATCTTTGTCATGAAATAGGCAATACTTGCTGAGGTGCTATAATATTCATAAAATAGAGAAAAAAGATAAAGGATATTTCGAATAAGTGTCATTTTGAAATAATTTTAAAACCATGTACTTGTTTTTAATGACAGGCAGTGTATTATGTGCTTCTTGGCCTGTCATCCTGTTTCTAAAGTACATGTTGCAAAGGAAGAAAAGTGGGTAATTACATTTCACATGAACATCAAATTGAGTGTTCCTTCCTTGTAGTTTTGTAAAATAGGATCATGGCAAAATTGTCCCCTGTTTAATGCCCAGAAAAAATGAAAAGTAAATGTCTTTTTAAAAATGTCTCTCAGAAAAATAAGTAAAACCTGTTGAAGTGGTTTTGCGGTCACTGAACATAGATCAAGTTCCATTAAGAAAAACTCCATTGTAAATATGGATTATTTTGTTGTACTGGTTTTTTAGTATGTCAGATATTCCTTAGCATAAGAATAAATACAGTTTGTATCTGAGTGAAATAAATATCAATATTATTATTTATTAAATCATTATTGATAAGCAAATAATTTTATTATAAAAAGTTTTAACTCTATAGTTGTCTTAACTGGTACAAACTTATGATTCAATAACTTTTCAATCTAGTTCTCTCTATATATAGACAAAAGTTAATTTTTTGTCTCAAATGTCTATTTTAATCATTATCTTCAAGGTAATTACAGAAAAACACAGTTGAGAGTATGTCATTAAGACTTTCACATTATGCCCCAAAGTGAATGTAAATTATTCTAGAACAAAGAAGATTCTAACATTTATTAGCATTGTATATCTTAATTTTATTCTCAAGATGTTTAAAATTATAGGGCTATGATTACTGCCTTAGTTTAATAGTGTCAATAAGTAATAAAGTTTGATATAAGACTCTGCATAAAAAAGATCTGACTAGACTCTAGTTACTTAAGAACCTTTCTAGTATCTCTCATGCTGGTGATGTTTGGAGTATGATAACATGATGTTTAAATCAAGTTATCATTATAGAGGCTGTTCAAATTTCTCCTCACCTACTCCCTCATATTCAAATCCTATAGAGAACCCTTTCTCGGTTTCCTGGGAAATTTTGCCAGAAAGTATTAACTAGTTATTACTGAAATAAGTTTGTGCAACAAATTTCCAGTGACCTGCAATAACAAAACATTTACATCTTATCCAAGACCAGTTGGTCAGCTGAAACTGTCCTGCTGTGCACCGTGGGTGAGTTTCAGGTCTGTTGCATGAATTGATCATTCTGGAACCTAGACTAAAGTACCTATGGCTACCTGGCATAGACTTTCCTTGGTTGCAGAGGGTAAGAGGAAGCCCCAGAACCAAGGACGTCCAACCCAATAGTGCAACTGCACTCAAAGCCTCTTCACTGGCCAAATCAGCTCACGTGGCCAGCCTCAACATCAATGGAGAGATAAGATGCTCTTAATAAGGGCGACGAAGTGAAGACAGAAGTATTTGCTAAACATTGTTTCTGTTGAAGGTCCAGTGGTGCAAAAGAGACAGGGTAATTAAAATAAACAGTCTGTTCTGAAAGTGGAATCATTCATAGATCTATGGCAATTCCCACTGGGTAAACACTCAGCCTGCAGAGCAGCAGATGAGGCTGATGGCTTAAATCATCCTACAAGATTTTCCTTTACCATAAGCCCTCCACTCACTGCTCCCAACTCCCCCAAGGGGAAAATGCTTACTAACAAAAATGTATAGTAAGTACACAGTATCAGATCCAACTATTGTAAAATTTAATCCTCCATCTACTAACC
The DNA here is from genome assembly GCA_004025085.1 of Thryonomys swinderianus. Classification (NCBI taxonomy): domain Eukaryota; kingdom Metazoa; phylum Chordata; class Mammalia; order Rodentia; family Thryonomyidae; genus Thryonomys; species Thryonomys swinderianus. Next base: position 16,027 of record PVIC010010192.1, on the reverse strand, counting down.
TCTTTTACTCTGTAGTGCAGGAAGTAAGGAAAGACCTACTGCAAAGTCAATGCCAGAAAACTATAATCATTCATATGAATTCATTCATATGAAATAATTCTATTTTAGAGTTTAAGAAACCAGAAGAAAACAGCTCCTTCTTGAGATAGTAGATGACCTCCTGAGATCCCTTGTTAAGACTCTCCTTAACAAGTGAAAGGCCTTTTCCTTCCTTCCATATCATGTACCACATATATACCATACATGTATCATGCATGAAGAGTTGATTTTGTTTTGTTTTAGTTTTGGTGGCACTGGGGATTGAACTCAGGCCCTTGTGCTTGCAAGGTAGGCATGGTGCCACTGGGCTCAATCCCCAGCCCATGCATGAAGATTGAACATAGACATAGTTGATAACACTGTCAGAAATAACCCATAAAAACTGTGTTTATTCACAAAAAGATAGTTTTTCCCTGGACAAAATTTCTGTTTTCTTTTAAAATTGTTTTAACTGAACTTTTTGTTTTCAAGTAATATCAACTCACATCAAAATAAACAAAACTAAGTAGTCTGGTTAGGATTCTTGGTTCTCTCATAAAACTCAAGGTCAAGAAAGTAGGTCTAGGGCCGGAAGGTTAGCTCAGTGGTTCCAGCACATGCCTCGCAAGCGCAAGGTCCTGAGTTCGATCCCCGGTGACCATATACAATGTTGGGCGTGGAGACTCATGCCCACCAACAATCAACACTGCATACCACAGTGCCTGGCATGGTGGCTCACACTTGTAATCCCAGCACTGGGGAGGCAGAGACAGGAGGATTGCTGAGTTTGAAGCTTGCCTAGGCTACATAGTGAGCTCAGAGCCAGCCTGAACTACAAAGCGAGACCCTGTCTCAAAAAGAAAGAAAGAAAGGAGGTCTAGTGAACAGCTGAAAGGACAAATTGGCTACTACAGTAAAAACTGTTACCAAAATATGTACAATACATATCAGTATTGATGCTTTCATGTAAGTATTAATACCAGTTGCCCTGGAGTGCAAGTACTGGACTTGTTCAATGTCATCTGTGTCTCTTATCTCTTTCATAATTAAACAGAATATTCCCTAACACTACCCCAAAATTTCCACTAGGAAACTTCCACTAGGAAACTCACACGGAATTGTTCCTGACCAGGAACAATTACAATACCAGTGGCAGTAGAAATGGTTATATGACCCAACGTGAGTTGGGTCTGTGAGTTGGTCTGTGCACCCCAATGGTATGGATAATAGCCATATCAATTAGGTTAGGTTTCTATGGATTGGGAAATATGAAAGATGGGCCACTGAGTAGCAAGTGTAAACAAAACTGAGTTACAGAAAGTCAAATAAGCTATAATTAAAGGACCATACTAGCTGTAACAGTTGAAAATAGTAGCTGATCTCTAGAAATGTCTTTCCCACTTCTAGTGCATACATCTCTGTATAAGTCTACCAGCACTAGTATAACACAGGACCACTGAGCCAATATTTTGAACAACAGCAATTATTTCTCACTGTTTCAGAGGCTACAAGTCACAGATCAAGGTGTTGGAAGGTGGGTTTCATCTAAGGTCTGTCTCCGTAGCTCATAGCCACCTTTTCCTTGGGTCTTCCTATGGGCTTCCTTCTGTAGAGGTCTTTTAAAATCTCTTCTTCTGATAAGGATGCCAGTTACACTGGCTTCCAACCCAGCCTCATTGTCTTATTGAAGATCTGGTTTGTAAATGCAGTCACGTTCTGAAGTACTGAGGGTTAAGACTTCACCATACAAACTGGGCAATCTAACATGCTCCATTTCTTTTCTAAAATGTCTTGTGTGAATCTATGCAATCAATAGGATCTAAAAAACTGGGTTAGGACTTTCTGTTGAAAGACACAGAAAAAAGAAGAAGAAAAAAATTTCAAACTGTTTAAAGAAAAAAGAAACTGAAAAGTTAACAGCATCATTAAGCTTTTCTGGACCCCGAATTCAAATAAAGACATTGTATCCATCAAGGTTCTGGGAGGAAACAGATGGCTTCATTCAGTCCAACTTTAAAAACAGGACTACTTACAAAGATAAGGGAAAAGTCTGGGAATATTACAAAATGTACTTAAGTACCAGAACAAATGATAGTGGGATATTATTACCAATTCAAAGAGTGAAGAAGTAAAGCAAAGATAGTCCCTGGAACCTATAGGCTAAGAATTGTAAAGACAAAGTACCCTAGTGGGAACTGTGGCACTCAGTAGACACTGCCAGCCTGAGGAGACACTACTAAGAGGGCAGTAAATAACTTCATTTTCCTCTCAGCTCCAGACAATGTACTTATCTGGAAACCAGTAGAGAAGAGAGAGTGGTAGAGCCCATTTAGTCAGCTGATAGAAGAGAATCAAAGGCCAAACTTGTAGCAGACGAAAAACGCCAGCACTAGCCCAAAGACTTGCTTATCTATCCTCCACATTCTTCCTCATCAATCTCAGCTCATTACTCTCACAGCTTGCAATCTGTAGGAGGAGAAGTTCTTTGGGCCAAAGTTTTCAAACAAAAACCCAGAATTTAATCTCATTGACCTGGATTTTATCACCCAACGCATCTCTATTTCAATTTGTATTGATGTCCATCTCTAAAACAATTCCTGTTGCCAAGTGTTTCTGAGGAGGTCAAGATAGCATAAATACCCATGGAGCTAGGAGGTTGGGCTCAATCCCAAAGAATACAGGGTATGGAATGAAAAGGCCAGCTACACAAAGTTAAATACAGATGTTGTTCAGAAGAGAAAATATATTCAGGATATATAAGCAAAATTAACATATGTATTTTATAGTAACCAGACTAGTTACAATACAAACCTTGGTATAGATGCGTTGACTGGATATTAGGTATTTTGAGAGCTATTTATTGTTACAGTTTATAGAGAGTAAACATTTATAGGCCTTTGTTGGAATATAAATGTTAACCATCATTACACTGAAACTCCATGGCCAAAGTTATTTTATAATTGTTTAGAAAACTTTGCTAAATGATATTTTCCTACTTATTCTTTACAGTGATCTTTATGAATGTTGATTTATGATTATTAGCTTCTTGTTTGTAGAAATCTATATTTATATTCCAACACTGCCTTTTTCAGAGTTCTGAATTATTTTGTAAACCTCATTTATTTGCTTTCTTTAGACCACAGTCTTGAGAATTTTTGGCTTGTTTATTCACAACACCAAGTATTTTTTAGATTCATTTAGGAAAAGATCACCATGAAAGAAGCAATAAACTAAAGTAAGATTACTGAACAATTTGTATTTAACTGTTATTAAGGTTTCTTTGTTTCTGCCCTGTAAAAGATGACTATCAATGCTAAGAGCTATTTATTAAACATAAAAATGAGTATTGTTTAAAAAGTCAAAGTGCCTTTATTCCAATCTCAAAGGTGAGCTTGTAAAATTAATCCTTCTGTTGTTTGCTTGTCATTCAAGCATAACTTTTCTTCTACCCACACCACTGGCTTTTGTTCAGCTCCAGTAAGTTTTGGCATTGGTTCTATCAATGACTCTGAGAAGCCCTGGCAGAAGGATTTAAGCAACATTTTTCAGAAAATAGGATCAGAGGCTTAGGGTGGGCTGATATTAAAAATCAAAACTAAAAACCATCATTAGCAGGGTTTTAATGCCACTGACATTTCAGATAGGGAAACTTTCCATGTGTTGGTATTTTATTTATTCTATAAATATTTATAGACAACCTCCTTTGTGGGAGGCTCTACATATGCTGTGAGCAAGAGAAACATGAAGACTACACCTTAATGGAATTTACTCTTCCTTTAAGAGCCCGTAAGTGCACCAACAAAGGGATTAGTCAGGATGCCTGTGGGTATATGTGTGTGAATATGATACAGTAAACTCACTGCACACAATGATCTTCACTGCACAGATTGGTGATAGTTAATAAGAAATGAGGGAGAACAGAAGAGAGATCCTGAAATCATGAGGGATCTATTTTTCAATCACCAGCTAAAGCAATCAGCAATAAAAGGAGCTCCCCAAATCCCAACCATCCGAGTCTGGAATGCACAATACATATGAGGAGCAGAAGAATACACTGATTTTTCTTCTCTTAAATCAATATTTTATCTAAATTCCTGATTCTTCTATCAACTTTTTCTGATTATTATAGCTCAGAGTGATCCTACGGTCTCCTTATTTTTAATGCTTGAGGTGCTTGGACTTAATTATATACTCCCTCACGGTGAATGTCTCCTTATATTCCTTGAGGACAGGGAGAAAATTTAATGTTTCTTTGTATGCCTACTGGCCTATGGTGTGGGACAGACAGGAGCTCTATAACCACCAACTAACTTGATGTGATTGCTTTGGCCAGATTAATATTAAACAGTTTGGATTCTTGGTTCATAAACCACCCAGTTATTAGAGGGCCATTTAGTCGATGCAACCCTGACTGTACCAGTAATGGGACGGATCCTGTCTGGAGACTGGAGAAAGTACAGAAAGCCTAATAAAAATTTGGTAAATTAGATGAAAACTGACCCAGAGGTCATCAAAGCTGGAAAATCTTATATACAATTTATTTGGTGTACTGCCTCTTAATTAACAGAAAGGAAGCCAGGCATGGAGGCTGTAGCTTGTTCAAGGTCACACTGAATTAGTGATAGAGCCCAGATTGGCAACTAGAGTTATTGACTAAGTCTGCATCAGGTGAAGAGTGAAGGTTGGGAGCCAACTAGATTCAGGCTCAATCCAATGTTTGCCCAGTTCTCATACTAACAATCACTATTATTCACTCTTCAATGTTCCTGGCATCATGTCAGGTGCTTGCCATTTGTTACTTCATTTAATCTTCACAATACATCTGAGCAAGGTACATCAGTCAAATTTCCACCTGAGAAGCAGAACCAGTTAGAGGTCTATTTATTTGAGGGTTTTTAAAAATAATACAGCAGGTTTTTGTGATTGTAGGAGGTGACTAGGAAAGGCTGATATGTGTATGTCAAATAATCAGGATTGGTAGGCCAGAGTTTGGGGCACTAGATGAAACTGCTCTTGGCAAGTGGACTTTCTGCTTCAGCTACATCTTAGCCCTGCCTTGAAGTATTTTTAACTGATTGAAATAAACCCAAATTATCTAGGGTATTTTTTTTTTTACTTAAAGTCTACTGATTATGGACTTAAATCTATAAAACATGCTTACCACAACACAGAATAATGTTGGACTGAATAACTAGAGAAAGTAGTTTATTTAAGTTGAAATATAAAACTGACCATCATGGATTCTGTTATTCTTTTTTTTTTGAGTCAGGGTTTCATTTTGTAGTTCAGGCTGGCCTTGAGCTCACTGTTGTAGTTGTAGCCTTGCCTGGGCTACAACTCAGCAATCCTCCTGCCTCTGCCCCCCAAGTGCTGGGATTATAGGTGTGAGCTACAATCCCTAGCATTTTAGTATGTGGTACTGATTGCTGGTGGGCATGAGCCACCATACCTGGTATCGTTATATGTGGTTACCAGGGATCAAACCAGGGACCTTGCACTTGCTAGGCAGGTGCCAGAACCACTGAGCTAAATCTCCAACCCAGTTCTGTTATTCTTTTTTTTTTTTTTTTGAGACAGGGTCTCGCTTTGCAGTTCAGGCTGGCCCTGAGCTCACCATATAGCCCAGGCAAACCTGGAACTCTGCAATCCTCCTGCCTCTGCCTCCCGAGTGCTGGGATTACAGGTGTGAGCCACCATGCCCAGCACTGTGGTATGTGGTATTGATTGCTGGTGGGCATGAGTCACCACGCCCAGCATTGTATGTGGTTACCAGGGATCAAACTCAGGACCTTGCGCTTGTGAGGCAGATGCTAATCTCTGGCCCCTAGTTCTGTTATTCTTAAGTAGTTATCCAAGTCCAAGTGCTAATAAGTAGCAAAACTGAATTTAGGCACATTCTTCCTGTCTTCTTAGCCAATGTCTGAGCCACACAGTATACAGTCTTTGCATGAAAACTTGTGGAAGTTCTTACATTGTGTTGAACTCTTGGTACTTTCCTCCACAGAATGAAAAAAAATCATATTTAAGGCATGATATGTAATCTGAAAAAGAGTGGGTTTTAGGGACTTAATAAATCTCAGGGCCTCTTCCTGCTTTGTCTCCTGTCTGTCAGAAGGTTGATTTGATTTCTTATCCAGGCAAAGTGAGTAAGTTGACTTGTTGCAATTCCTTGATTTTAACTCTTGCTTCTGTCATATCTGAATGTAGAGCTCACTTATAAGAAAAAAAGCATTTCAGCCTTTATTTAATAGTTGAAATAAATGACCACTTGGGTTAGATATTTCACAAGGATATTATAAAAATCCACTATCTAACTACATTTTGGAATGTTGAGGATTCTTCACAAGGACAAGAGGAATGCCTGTGTTTCCTTGGATTTGAGGTAGGCAAGAAGTGCCTTTTGGATTTGCCTTTTGGATTCTTAAAATAAGAGAAATCACAACTCCAGGTCGAATAGCTACATAGTACCATCTGATATTGTTATGGTTTATACATAGATGTTCCTATAAAGAAAGCTTCATGCACTCATGGAGGGGTGGGAAGGTGATTAGATCATAGGGTGTGATACTCATTAGTAGGCTGATGAGTTTATAACTAAATGTGATGTTGGAGGGTAAAGCCTGGTGAGAGGAGGTGGCCTGGGAGGGTATATTATCTCACTCCCTCTTCCCTTGATCTTTCCTCTGCTTTCTGATGGCCATGTTATGAACAAGTTTCCCTTGCCATGTTGCCCTGCCTTAGAGCTAGATGATTATGACTATGGACTGAAAGCTCTACAAACTGTGATCCAAGATAAACCTTTCTTCTTTGGAGTTGTGGGTGTTGGGTATTGTGTCTCAGTGAGGAGAACATAACTAAGACAGCTTTTGATACCAGGGAAATGGGGTTATTTCTGTGATTTTTCCTACCAAATGGATCAGAAATCTTTAGAACTGGCTTGTGAGAGGAGTTTGGAAAGTTCTGAAAATGTTGGCTAAAGAAACAGCACTAGAATGTTTTAAACTATGCTTCATAGGAGATTATGGTCAGAGATTACAACACTGGCATGTTGACAGCAATACAGCTATTTAATACCAGACATTAGGAAAAAGGATTCCATTGGCAGTCAGACTCCAGGCCATGTGTGTTATGTTCTGGCAGAAAATTTGTCTATATTTTGTTTATGGCCAAATACTTTGCAGGAAACTGAGCTTAAAGGTCAAGAACTAATTATTTTGTATGGAGAAAATTTCAAGGCAGCTAAACATTCAGGGTGTGGTAAAGCTACTGTTGGGGCTTTTAGCCAGCTCTATCTTAAGAATCAAGAAGAAATGACCCAGCTGAATATTTTGAAAAGTTTTAAGTTTGTCTAGAAAGGAAGAAGATCCAGTAAAGTTGAAGCCTACAAATATGGAGCAGAGGAGAGCTTGGTTGCTAAAAAGATTGGTATAAGAAGAAACCAAGTACTTTGGATCTGGCCCATATGAAGAATATCCTGAAGGAATCTGAAAGACCGCACTCTTCACAAACTCAAGGGTAGAAAAGTAAAATTATTCCTTTTGAAAAGAGAGCTTCAGGGTATTATGTTCTAGAATGGCAGCAGCCTAGGGAATTGAAACTGATTCCTCAGGTTTCATTTAACTATGTTCAGCCACCAGGTACTTGAAGCCTCTATGACTACTGGCAAGATACAAAGGTCCCGACTACTGTTCTAGTTAGTGGAAGATCATGGTACCATCTATGTACTCATTTTATGTATGTGAAGACTTTAAGAGTTATGGGGCAGAGGCTACCACCCAGATTCCAGGTGAAGGCCCAGGAGGCCAAGCAGTATGCCTCTGACAGTGGAGTGAGGGTACATGTGAAAGTGAAGCTAAAAGTACAGAGGAGACTTCAAGATGTTGTAAAATACAGAAATGTGGAACTTCTGAGCAAAATTACAAGGAGTAAGCAAATCTGGCTCAAGAGAGGCCATGAGGAGTGCAACCACTGACAGTGCTAGAGTCTTCTAGAGTTCACATCTCACACAAGTTGCCAGTGTGCTGGACATAGAACTATAGGATTTAATTTGGCTCTTGCTTTAGTACACAGCTTCTTTCCTCCTTTTGTAATAGGAATGTTTACCCTGTGCCATTGTACATTGGAAGTGTTTCACTTTCTTTTGATTTTTATAGGGACTCACAGCTAAGAGTTTGCCTTCAATCTCACAGAGACTTAGAAGTTGGACTTTTCAGTAATGCTAGAACTGTCAGAACTTTGGCAACTCTTAGAGGTTGATTAAATACCTTTTGCATAGGAATGTGCATGTCTTTTAGGGGTCAGGTAGAATGTTATGGTTTATATCTAACTGTCCTCCCAAAGCCTCATGGGCTTGTAGGTGGGGATTCTGAGAGGTCAGTGGATCATGGGTATGTGATACTCATTAGTGATTAATCCACTGAAGAGTTTATAGCTAAATGTGATAGGAGGAAGTGGGTCACTGAAAGCATGCCTTGGAAATGTATATCTCTCTCCTTCCTACTGTGATATCCCTTCTCCCCCCCGCCTGCCATGTCATGAGCAAGCTCCTCTGCCATACCTCTCTGCCTTGGAGCCAGCTGATAATAGCTTGAAACTTCTACAAACTGTGTGCCAAAATAAACCTTTCCTCCTTCGATTTGTGGGTACTCTCCCAGAGACAAAAAAGTAACTAAGACAAATATTTCAAAAGTTATCTGTTATCCAAACTTGAAATTAATGATTTTAGATTGTCACAGTCTTCACTTAAACTTCATCTAATGGAAATACTTCTTCCCCTGGAAAGTCACATCTATCTAGTTTCTATACTTTCCTAGTGGGAGAGGTGACATTTTTCTAATGACTCATCTTCTGTCAGCCATTTTCAATGGCACCACATTGTAGTGTCTTTACATTTGATACAGATGCAGCTGGAGAATAATATACTGAATCTCAAATATACTTGGTCTCTCAACCATCCAACCCCACGAAGAGGAGACTTCCATGCCATTTTACTCACCTCTCCTGTTCTCTACTGCCATTACTCAGGACTTCTCCCTATGTCTCCCTAACCAATCTGTACCTTTTGCTGATAACTTGGAAGTTATCAGAAAGAAATTCTCTTGACTTTCTGGTTAATAATCTCCTTTTCTACCTAAACCCACACTATCTGACCCCTCCCTTGGCTCCATTCCCATACTTTCATAAGAACACATATTTCTTTTCTTATTCATGTTTTTTCACTGAAACTACTTTTATTCTGGACCTTTAGAATCTTTACCGCAAAATCCTACTCAACAGTCTTTGATGAGGTACATATCTTGTCAATCAGGAAAAAAGTAAGGAAAGGAAAAGAAAGAAGGAAAGAGAAGAAGGAATGATAGAACAAACTCCTTTAGTTATTGTTCTGTTCCACTTCTTCCCCCAGATAGACTTGCTTCTTAGGAGCCTTGGGCCCATGTGTAGTCTTTTATCCGTCACCTTTTGTGGACACACTGTAATTGATCTAGATGCTTTTTCTAAGGTTCCAATGACCAAGACCAATGGATACATTCTTTTCTTTATCAGACTTCATCATGATGACACACCTGACACTATATATTTAAAAATGCTTAGAGCTGAGGATGAAACTCAGTGGTTAAGCTCTTGCCTAACACATGTAAAAGCTTTTATTTGATATCAAGCATCATATAAAAAAACCAAATGAGTGAGTAAATAGGTGTTGATCCGAAAAATAAAAACAGTTTTCTGACCTCTAGGCTACTACACATGCCTAGTTTTCTCCCACCTCCTTGACAGTTTTACCTTAGAATTCTTCATTGATTCTCCTTAAACCTGGTTTCTAAGCTTCCATCCTGTCTCTTTTCTTCACATTCTATAACTTATTTTGATGACATTCAGGTCTTATCAGCACTTAGTGTTGCCATGGTCCATTCACTGAAAATATTAAAGAAATACAACAAGTAAAATAACTTGAAGTACACCGACAGCACTTTTGGGGGTTTGGAAGGTTTTTTCTTAAATGGAAAATCTATTCTGAGTATGGACTGCAGGGGTTTTCAAGGATCTCTCTCCTCTCACTAAGACTCTAAACCATGGATTGTCCTCTGGATTTTCACCTGTGCAATACAAACTTCCTAATATTACCACTAAAAACATCCTGTGTGGAACAAGTGGTTAGTTGGTCCTGCAAATAAGACTGTGGGTTCTGAGTCCAGATCTTCAGGTCAGTTCTCTTTAAGCTCTAGAACAATATATTGAACTGTTCATAAGATATTTCATCAAACATTTAAAAGAGCTCTCACGTTTCAACTTGCCCAACCAATATTGCTTTATCTTCATCATTTCTTCTTCTTGAGGCTCTCTTTCTTAAGTCCCTCATAAAAGACATGGCCCTCAATTAACTCAGTCTAAAAAGCTGGGTGTTATCCTTTCTGGATTTTTGTTAAGATTTTCCATGCAAATTGTTACCAATGCTTTTCCTACCTCTTTAACATATAGAGATGCTAAGCAATTTAATGTTTTCCAAAAACATTAAGTTTTGAATTTGTTCAGTGTCACACCACTGAGCATTCTCTTACTTGTACTCCCCATGTTACCCCATTCCTGTCTGCTCATCTGCTAAACATCAGCTTTTACTTAAACTGCTTTTCTTAAGTCTCCCTTGATTGTTCCCAGTAGATCTGGCCACTTTCTCCTTTGTACTTTGAATTCATACTCTCAAGGTATTTCACAATATGCTATAATTATTTTATATATCAAACAGTCTCTGCTACTAGATGACGAAGTACTTAACAGAGAACATTGTGTCTATTTTTAAATCTTTAGCATTGTATCTGGTTTCTAAATTGCTCAAAAGTGTTTATTAATTACTGAATGAACAATAAATTTATGAGGTATATGAGTCTACATTTAAAAATAGGAAAGACAACTTTCATGAAGTTAAGACATTTGTCCAAGGTTATAAAATTTCTAAGTAAAAAAGCAAGATTTGAACCTGGATTATTACTACAAAGCTCATATCTTTTCCATTCACGATAATCACACTGCCTTCTAATTAATCAAAGCTCTTCTTAAACTTCAGAAGTTTATACAGAGACTTCTTTGTTGACAGTGAAAATGTTCTTTCTCTTTAAAGTGACATTTTTAGGACGTTTCCTTGAAGGTAGCTTGAGTATGCAAGAAGTATTTCAACAATTCTGTACTCAATATTTATTTATTTATTTATTTATTTATTTATTTATTTATTTATTTATTTATTTATTTATTTATTTATTTATGATGGTACTGGATTGAACTTGGGCCCTTTTGCTTACAAGGTAGGCATGGTACCACTTAAGCTAAATTCCTGGCCCACTCAGTATTTATCTTTATACTCATCTTCAAATTTTCCCACATTACTCAACTTTTTGCCTTTCTTCAGTATTTATTGGTAAACTGTAGTTGATAACATTTTTGGAATTTAAATCAAATTCAGAATTTGTTGTGGTTTCTGGAAGGTCAGTATTCAATGCCAACAGGAACATGGGCAAAGAATTTATTCTGAAGAATGTTAGGTGACACAGTGGGGTGAATTATTTGGGGTAACAGTGTTTTATGTTAAATAAACCCTCATAATTAGACAATAAAAAACTATGTGTCAATTTTTTTAGTGAACTACTTTATTTTTAATTGATTTTATTGGTACATTTTATACATACAATATGATCACATTTGACATTGAGAACTTGTGCCTACCTGTACGTGACACACATTGATTCTCATTTTTCCCCTTTCCCCTGCCCTCCCTACAACCCTTGCCCCTTATATATAAGCTTTGTTTCCTTTTTTAACTATCACATTTTTTCTTTCTCTTCTTTACTTTCCCCTATGCACCCTTTCCCTTTTGCTTTTGCGTATTTTCTTCCTATTTCACATTATATGTGGACTTGTGAGATGTCAAGTAGACCAACCACTAATGTCCAGTGAAGATTCTTTATTCCTGAAACTGTATGTTACTTATCTTCTCTACTTGCACCTAGGATGATATAGTATGTGACTAGACATAGTTATAGTATGCCAGAAAATAAAAGGGAACTATTTGGTAGTCACACTCTTGAAAACAAACACACAAACAAACCACTGGTCCACCCCTCTTTGAAGGTAGAGAACAAGAGAATCAAATTCAGGTTGTGTTTTTGTTCAGTCAGAATATTTTTAAAAATTCACCTGATAAGAATGTGGAGTGGCACTGGGGATGCAGCACCATGGTAAAGCACTGCTCTAGAATGTGTTAGGCCCAGTGTTTGAACCCTACCACTGGAAAAATAGTGAGGTAATAGTGAGCCATTTTTCATCCTTTTGAAAGAAGTTGCCATTTTTTTCAAGTAGTGATGGACACTACGTTCTCTATAAGCATTGTCCAGGGGAAATGTGGCAATAACCACAGATGAGTTATTACTGTTTTAAAATACGCTTTTGGCTTTTTTTCATCAAAGAGATTAAGGCTCTTTACAAAACCTTCAGCCTTCCAACAGCCAAAGAAAGGGTGAGAGTGCATTTTTTCAGACTTATTTTATTTTACTCTTTGGGAAAAGTAGTCAGCAAACTCACTTGTTGATGGAGTAAGTAGGAAAGAAAGTAATGGAAATTCTTATTAATTTTTTTCTGCCAACATTTACTAAGCACCCTTTATGCATCAGACACTGTGCTGTCTTGCAAAAGTATATCCTGTCTTAGGGTGAGTGGAGGGGGAGGATACAATCATTTTTCTGGTACAACTTCCTCTCAAACCTGGGAAAATGGTTACCTCAGAGTCTACAAGACCCCATTCTTCTGCAGCCCAGGGAAACTAGTCTTCTCTCTCTCTTTTTTCCTCCAGAAAGAGCTTACAGAGGAGCTTTTGATCCCAAACAGAAACTTCCTAAGAATGAAAACACTGCAGGCCTTTACTCTCTTCATCAGGGCCAGCCATCCACGATTCAGTGTTGCCCCAACAATGGGGTAATAATAACCCACATCTCATCCACATGTGACTGAGTGCCCACTGATCAGGGACAAGCACACAGCCTCTGATCTGTATCCAGCTCCTGGTCCATTGCTTCTGATAAATGCTTAGTTAATCCACACATGCATAGTGACTTTACTGAGCTATTATTTCATGATAATAAATAAGTGTTCAATAAACATTTATAAATAGTTATTAAAATGGGACTCCACAGCCAGAGAAAAATGAGAAGGAAAGGAAAAAAGAGAAAGCATGGACCAGAAAGGAGGTAGAGGAAATATTAACTGAGTGCTTACTAAATTACAGGTCCCAAGCCTCAAACTTTATATACATTATTTTGCGTAATATTTCTGACAACCTATGCTATACATTATTCCATTTCTTTAATGAATAAGGAAATTAAAGCTCAGAAAAGTTGAGTAACATCTTTAAGACCAAAGAAGTGGTTTTCTGTGGACTAAGATCCTTATTTGCTCTATCTAGCTTCCTGGAAGACAGGGAGAGGCCTGAGGCTTCTCTATGGAAGTATTAGCAACATTTTTTTTTTTTTTTTGAGACACGGTCTCACTTTGTAGTTCAGCTGGCCCTGAGCTCACTATGTAGCCCAGGCAAGCCGCCGCGAACTCAGCTATCCTCCTGTCTCTGCCTCCCGAGTGCTGGGATTACAGGCATGAGCCACCACGTCCGGCATTGTGGTATGCGGTATTGATTGTTGGTGGGCGTGAGTCACCACGCCCAGCATTCTATGTGGTTACTGGGATCGAACTCAGGACCTTGCACTTGCGAGGCAGGCGCCAGAACCACTGAGCTAAATCTCCGGCCCTGGAAGTATTAGCAACATTTTTTAGAGAAAAGCAGGCAATTCTATCTTAGATTTCAAAACCTAAAGATAAAAGTTTGAATCATGTTCAGGAGAATTAAACAAACATATAGGCTCACACCATTTTCCTTAGACATTCTGGACCACCTCCTCTAAATGGTTCCTTCACCATGCTCCCAGTAATTATCCTAATCATTACTTATATTCCTTTTCTATTCATCTTGATTATTAACTTCTCAGAAAGGGCTGTGCTATGGCTTAGCAGGTGAGTTGACATTAGGACTATTATCTGACATAAGACATTATGACAAAGGCTCTCACTTTCTGTATGCTTCCCCGTGATGCAGGCTAGGGATTTCCATTAGAGAGGAGAAAACTTTTTCCATAGTATTATCTATGAATGACCAATGAAATTAATTAAAAACATTAATTAATTTTTTCTTTTCTTTTTTTTGACATTTTACTGGTACATCATATATATACATCACAATTACACTCCACATTGAGAATTTGTACCAGTATATGACACAACTTAATTCTCATTTCCCCCTCCCCTACACACCCTACCTCCTCCCCACCCCTAGAAACACAAGCATTGTTTCCTTTTATATCAATTTTTTTCTGTCTTCATTATTTACCCCTAAGCCCCATTACCCTTTGAATATTTACTATTTCACAATATCAATCATGCATTCTAGAACACATTTATAGCTTGTTTCTCATTTCAGAGAAAATACAGGATTTTATATATCTCTGATCTATTTATTTCACTTATGAGTATGTCCTGAAGCTACACCCATTTGAGTATAAATGATTCAATCTCATTCTTTACAGTATAGTAATACTCCACGTTATAAAAAAAAACCCATATGTTATAAAAAAAAAAACCACATCTTTTTTATCCAGTCTAGAGTTGATGGACATTTGGGTTGTTTCCAAGACTGAGCTATCACAAACTGAGCTGCTATAAACATGGGTGCACATATGTCACTGTGATAGGAATCTTCTAATTCTTTTGTGTATATCCCCATGGGAATGGCAGGGTTAAAGGGAATCTCTAATCCTTGTTTTTTGAGGAATCTCCACACTAATCTCCATAATGGTTGTACTAGTCTACATTCCAACCAACAGTGGATAATGGTTCCTTTTTCTCCATAACCTTGCCAGCGTTTGTTCCTGGCTAATTTCGAGATAGCAGCCATGCTTTGTGGAGGTGAAATCTCCACATTCTTTGTGAGATGAAATCTCAGAGCTGTTTTCATCTGCATCTCTTGAATGCCAGTGCCATTGAGCATTTCTTCATATTCTTCTTAACTGCTTTTACATCTTCCTCTGAAAAGTGTCTGTTCTTTTCAGATGCCTATTTTTGAACTGGGTCTTTAAATTTGGGGGACTGATTTTTTTAAAGCTCTTTATATATTCCAGATAGTAGCCTTTGCCTGAGGAATTGCTGGTAAAGATGTTTTCCCATATTGTTGGTTGCCTTTTTGCTCTGCTGATAGTTTCCTTTGCTGTGCAGAAGATTTTTAATAGAAAGAGCTCCCATTTGTTGATTTCTTCTGGTAGTTCTCATACTATAGAGGTTTTGTTCATAAAGTCTTTCCCTAAACCATTGTCTCCAAGGGTTTTACCTAACCTGTTTTGCAGCAGGTTTAGCGTCTCTGTTTTAATAGTTAGGTCTCTCATCCACTTTGATTTTAGTTTAGTACATGGTGAAAGACATGTATCTAGCTTCAGTCTTTGGCAGATTGGAGACCAGTTTTTCCAGCACCATTTGTTAAAGAGGCTATCTTTCCTCCACTGAGGATGTTTGACTCCTTTGTCAAAGATGAGGTGGCTTAGTCTATCTGGCTTTGTTTCTGGATCTTCTAATCTATTCCACTGATCCTCAGGTCTATTTCTTTGCCAGTACCATGCTGTTTTTATCAGAGTGGCTATGTAGTAAAGTTTCAAATTGGGGAAAGTGATACCCCCTGCCATGTCCTTGTTTCCTAGAATTGCTTTTGCTATTCTAGGTCTCTTGTGGTTCCAGATGAATTTTTGGATGCTTTTCTCTAGATCTGTGAAATTCTCATCCAAGAATATTCATATAAAATGATTATAATATTGTAAAATAATACAAAATAATGAAGAATGTACAATATATAAAGACAAATAAGCAAATTAACCTGCACTTACCTTTGAAAACCTTCATGGCTGGTGTGAGGGAGATAAAAGAGAGAAAGTTA
>PVIC010010191.1:0-43949 GCA_004025085.1 Thryonomys swinderianus | reverse complement strand
CAAATTCATAGTTAGCATCTAGATTTTCCATATTGAAAATATGTGGGAAATGCCTATGTACAACCTAAGCTTAACACTGATTCATTTTCATAGCAACATACAAGTAAAATCATAGTATTTATGAAAAACTAAATAATACAATGTTTTCCTGAGCTTTCTCCTTCATATATCAAATGTTTTAGGTAAAATACCTAGGATTGACTATGTGCTGTCCAAATATATCTCCTCAGATATGATAGGAATACTTTGGTGACATAACAGAAAACATAAATATTTCTAATGTTACACTCAAGATGAGTAAAATATACTGATATAAATCACAGAAACCAATTTCTTTAAAATATTGTTAATTCTCTTCATAATAAATTGTTGATTTACTGAGATGAGAAATTTAGACCTGTTGCCCCTTCCTGTGAAAGGTAAAACTTACACAGCTGATATACCAGCAAATTATTCTCTGCTACACATGTCAACTGAGACTCAGCACAAAAGTCCTGAATTAGTCATGATATCCAGAGAAGTAGAATTATAGATGTTGGATGGATGGATAGACAGACACATAGACAAAAAGAGACAATAATTTATTATAAGAAATTAGCCTAGGCAGTAATGGAGAACTGATGGTATTATTTAAGTTCAAAGACTAGAGAATACTTGATCCCAACCCAGGCACTCAAGCGGGGAAAGAATTCTTTTGTTCTACTCGGTTCTTAAGTGGACTGGACGGGGCCCACCCACAGCGGGGAGTGCAATCTGGCCACTAGTTCGAATACTAATCTCACCCAGAATCGCATTCATAGTGTCACACAGGCCAGTATTTAATCAAATTCTATGAGCACCTTGTGGCCCAGAAAATTTGATATAAAGTTAACTCCTCTGTAACTGCACTCTTCTTCTCCTTAAATAGGTCCAAAAAGAAATAAACGAAATGAGTTCCCAGTCATCTCTCCAGACGTGCTCCTTCCTGCCTGAGACAGGCATGGCAGACAGGGCCAGGATCACCAAGCTTGACAATCAAGGGGGATAAACTGGCAAAGAAAACAAATGCCCCTCCAAACGTATCACTTTAACACAATTGAAATCTGGCCAAAATCTATGATTCATAGAAGCTACTACTTGTAAAACACATTTTAGGGTGGGGAGGAGCTTATATAGAACGTAGTTGAGTCAAATACGTCATTCTGTTTCATTGCTGTTGTTGCTCCCCCCACCTGTTTAGTATGTTGCTTTTCGAGCACCTTAAATACACATCATTTTGTATCATCTTTGGGTACCTCATGATTACTCAAAGATCCATGTGCACATTTGATGTTATGTGGATTGATGTATAAAAGCCACTGTTTCTTTTTTAGAATCACTAGAAACTGAAGACAAATATAAGGGGAAAAGATCAAATATATCAACAACTTATTTTAAATAATAAGGATTTATCCCAAGAAGCACCAGTGAGGGTATTCACAGTACTGAATGCATAACAAAGGATGTCATAACAATTTCTCCCTATAGCTCAAAGTATGGAAATGCATTCTAATTTCCTTCACCACATTAGTATATGTGCTGCCGAAGCGAGCACTCCTTCACCACATTAAATGCATTTTCTAAACCAGAGAAATGTTTTTTGTGCAAATATATTATGAAAATGAATTAGAATAAATCTTTAAATGTACACAATTTAACACTCTAAGCAAACTATATATTCCCTAAATCACGGGTTCAAAATAAGTTTTAGCCAGGCATGGTGGCTCATGCTTGGAATCCCAGCCTTCAGGAGGCAGAGGCAGGAAGATTGCCAAGTTCGAGGCTACCTAGTGAGTTCAGGGCCAGCCTGAACTACAAAGCAAGACCTTATCTCAAAAACTTAAAAAAAAAAGTTTCAAATTTATAATAGGCGTTCTACTTCTGAAAGGTTAGATTTGGGGCAAAGTGGCAGAGATGTCACAATTTAAAAATTGATATTTTAACTTCAGTTCAAAAAATGCCATTTAAAAATCCCTAAAAGATGTTTTATCTCATAAAATTTCTTTCAAGAAAAAGTGTTGATGGTGACCCATGACATAGGTTATTGCAAACAGAAAGATGGTTTTTCTAAATGCATTTCATCTCTAGTCAGTGCTCCTCATCAAAAGTTGATACTATAAATAATTTGATTTTTACTTTAATTTAAAATCAAGAATGAATTAAAATACTTTCTAGTTTTATCATTAAAATTATAAAATGTCAGATCTTACTAGAATTAACTTCTCTTTTCAACACTGGCCTACATATTTGGTCTAAGATAATAAAAATCTACATATTTGATATTGCAAGATATACCAACATATACTCCTATGCAGTGTTCCCTCATAACTTTGTTTTTTATCCAATCCAGCACTAATGTATGCAAGCATTTTTGGAAATGTTTCTGCAATTATCCAAAGACTATACTCCGGAACTGCCAGGTACCACATGCAGATGCTGAGAGTAAAAGAGTTCATTCGCTTTCACCAAATCCCCAACCCCCTACGGCAGCGGCTTGAAGAATATTTCCAGCATGCGTGGACTTACACCAATGGCATTGACATGAACATGGTATGTATATGTTTTCCAAAACAGAAATACCACAGGCGTTATAGCTATACCCAAGTGAAAAGGCCAGTTTCACCAGCTTTGAACCCTTGCTTTTGTTTTCTTCTCTTGGACGTTATTTTCTTCCCTGGAGATAGTGTCTCATTCTCAATTCATGGCATTGCATGGTGCTATATCTAGTTATACTGTGTGGCAAAGGCATTATAACATGATGCAAACTGATATAACTGTGTGTAGTAGAGTCCCACTTACTGTTAGAGAACACATTGCTTTAGCTAGGATTTGGGATTTCTCTGTATGGTCTGGTGACCAGCATCCAAAATCGTACCAGGTTATTAAGATTTGGCAAGTGAATTGTAACAATTATGATGTCCCTACACAGAAATTCAAGGCGAATACATCCTAAAATACAGAAAAATTTTTAAATTGTAGGGGAGATTAGTGACCTTAGGTATGCTATGAATACTTTGTTAGAAAGTTTCATGCTTCTAACAATAGTTTTTCTGTACTTTGAACAGTTAACTATGTGCCCTTTTAATGTACTTGATTTAATGAATGTTTCCTTTCAAGGAAGAAATATGGATTTCTTCATACATTTTAAACAAAGTTGACATCAACAGTCACTTCAGAAACAACACGATTAGCATAAATATGGTCCAGTTATTTTTATTTTTATTATTGCTCTTTTACTTTGTTTTTTCACTTTAGAGATTGATTGCTACCAATAAATTGTACAAGTTCAGGTTCAATGATAGAGAACCATAGAATAGAGAAAAATACTAAAGTATGACGCCTTCACACCTCACTAGTCTTCCTCTAGGAAAGAATCCTGCTTGTGAGAATTCTTTTGGAAATAAAACCACTCAAATTTAATTGCTTCAATCACATAATACAATATTTGTATAAGCAAACTTGTAATATTTAGACCAATAGTTTTTGTTCCACCAGAAATCTTCTAAAAATAAGCACAAGGAAATTTGAAAATGAAGATTCAAAATTAGTAGTATTGGTGAAAGAAGTATTACAGATATTGTCCACCTTGAAAAAAACACATTATACAAGTTTTTCAGAGCTGAATCTGAGTTGTATGACTGAGAAAAAAGAAATATTATTGCACAACATTTCTTTGAAGAGCTAGTCAAATTAGTACATTTCAGACAAAACAATTGCTGAACTTCATGAGTTCTGAAAATCCCAAATTCAATGTGGAAAAACATCACCTAATCAAACTGACTTCCCCAAAGGAGCTTCTAAATCTTGTAAGAAAGAACAGCTATACATTGGTTACTTTTCATATACTTTTAGTATTATAGTTTAACAAGAGTATCAGAATTAAAACCTACTGGGGAAGCTCCACCGCTAGGTTGGTTGAACCATTGTCAATAATTTTTAATCAGGAAAATGTGTCCCTCAATTTTACTGCTCCATACTGCCAGAATATTTCAAAAGCACTAGTGAAACAATTACTTATTTTACTTACCCTAACCACAACATCTAGTTTTACAACCATTTTTGTAGTAAAGTCTATTTTGTGACGATTATTTACCTTTCATTGTTTGACTCTATTACCTATGAATACGGTTTATATCCCACTTGCCTATTTATAATGTACTTATGAAAGATTTATCTCTTTCCTGTCTGCTTCACACCTTAATACATGGAATCACAACACCCACCGGTAAGAACAGGAGGTATTTATATCCAATTTAATTCTCGTGTAAATTGTGGAGAACACCCTTGTTATCTGTTAGGCTTAGAGCTTGTTAAGTGATTTCCAATGTTAGCTCTGTTCTTTTGCATGATGTAGCAGAGGAACTACAAATCAAGCAGCTGGGAAAGATAGCATGGAAGAGGCCAAGTACAGAGAAGAAGTTCTAATCTTTATGATTACTTGACCTCTAATAATATTCATATACAGTTTCTCATTTACCACGAAACTCTACTTCTCTGCCCCAATTTTCACTCTGGTAAAGGTTATGGGTATACGGTTTGCATTAGATAATTGTCATGAAGAAAATGTCGTTCTTTTTCATCATCCTCTATTTTCATGATGTAGGTGCCTTTCTTTCCTCTCATCTGCATGCCAGTATTACATGATCCTGGAATGTGTGAGCTCTGAACCATGTGCCGCTGAATCTTGCATGTGGTTTTGAGAACTTGACTTGCACGAACTTCTTGTATGTACACAGTGTCTACATTTCTCATTTTGTGACTGCAAAGTGAGTAAAAAAAAAAAAATCAAAGTGCAAGATAACTGAAAGTTCAGCCAATGGAAGACGCTTGCTTTTTAAACACAGTACGCAAAACAAAGTTGACCAGGGAAAAGCAATTGTACTCTTACACTATTGTGAGGCAAAAGAAAAAAATAAAGGGGACTTTTTTTACCTCCTAAATTACATTGTTGAAATCCTTGTCTCATCCATTTATTGTTAAATAAATTGTAATTTAATAACAGTTGAAAATGACTTAAACTTATATATTGTGGTACATAAAAATACATCAAACTGTTATATTTTGCATCAGCATTTCATGTTATTTTATTTAAGTATAACCTTGAATGTAAGTTCTCATAAAGCATTTCAGGTCATTTTTGCTATTCAGCCATGTCCAAAAACGAAGTTCAAGTTTCCCAATCATACTGTATTAATGGTCAAGTTTCCCAATCATACTGTATTAATGGATGTAAGGTTATTTTCATAACTTGAAATACTTGATTGCTTGTTAGATCACACACTAATGGGGGAAGAATTGACCAAAACTGTAGCTATATTCCATATTTTCTTCATCTTTTATTTCTTGTGAAAACTATTGCCAGAAATTCCCAGAACTGAAAATAATCTGGAAAAAATGACAGAGCCCTTTTCAGTTAAACCAGAAAAATTCAGAGAACAAAAAAGGAAAGAGCCAAGATAAAGAGTGATAGGAATATGTCCTTCAGATTCTAATTTAGGATTCAAGAGTGTAAATATTACCTCATTGATGTATCCAGGTGAATTCTGGAAATTTCTTTCTACCTACAGAAATTTGTCTAAGAACGAGGATATCATATCTCAATTAGGGTTGATGGCATCTCAAGTAATTTCCCTATATGAAAGCCCTCTTCCGACCCAGTCAGAACCTCTCTGAGGTTAGCCAACATTATTTTAGTTAGAAGAGTGCCTAATGCAAGTTATCCTCTGTGCAAGAACAGAACTAAGTGTTATCACTTCGCACACACAAGAGCCTGGTTTAAATGGAGAACAGCCCGATGCTCCCCGCATCCCTCTGGATGGAAGGAAGTAAAACAGAAGCCACTTTCTGTCTTAGTATTAAACTAGCATGGGGAAAAGATCTTTATGAATACTTCATGGGGAATTTGTTCTTTCCCTAAAAGTACTGTCTTTTCACTCACCCACGTAACACCTGAATAGTAAAAATATACATAGGGATTCTGATGACCTGACCTCTAACTCTCAATCTGCCACCACTCTTGGACAAGTCACTTAACCTCTGAAATTTTATTAAAACTTGCCATTTTCAAGAATCTTTAAAGCACCAGTACGGTAGATTATGAAAGCTTTGGTGCCTGAAGATGGCACCCCTAGTCTAGCTGCGGCCCACCTCCTCCAGACCTGTAGTGAAAGCTGAATCTCCCTTGTAGAAAGTCTGTTTCTGGATAAGGCTGGTTCCAAGGTCAGTGGACCAGCTGGATGAAGAACGCTGATGGCAGAGAACCAGAGGCCGTTTCGGGTAGAAACTAGGACAAGAGACTTCAAGGCACCAGTATGAGGCAGAAGTAGGTCATCAGAAACACCTTTGTTTCCTTTATTTTAGGAAGACAGGGGAGTACCTGTTTTTTAGACAGTAGCATTCATGGAGTTTCAAAATTCCGAGAGGCAGATGTAGAAAGGATATGGAATGAGAGCTGTGGAAAGGGAATAGTTCTTCAGCAGGGTGGCAATATAAGTTTATCTTGAAGACAGGCAAGCAAAAAAGAGAGAAGGTGAGGCTGTTGGCTGTGAGGGGTAAGAGGGGAATTTGACAGCACTCAGCCTGAATGTTCTGGTCTCCCAGCTAAAGTAGAGACTACATTCTGCAAAAATAGAAGGTGCCTAATAGGAGCTGAGGACTTTTGAAGGAAGAGTTTTTGAACATTTCAACTAAACATCAGGCTAATACTCTAAAAATACTTAGAACTTTGGTAAATTCAGTGACATACCGTCCATTTGGCATAGACCTGACAAATACCAACCAAATTGGCAAAGAGAAGAATAAATGAAATATTGCTTAATAATAATCTTCTTGGCACTCATATTTTTAAGGTGTGTTTTGACAAATCTGAATTCCTTTACTTTCACAACTTTTTCTAGTTTTTCCTGTTTTGTTTTGTTTTGTTTTTTTGTCAGTGTAGCCTCCACTACTAATACCAACCACATCTCTGTATCCAGAATCTCTCTACTTTCTACTCCATCAAAAACAATTAACAACCCTCCCTACACTGAATGACTTCATTTGGGCTAGAACTTTCTATTCAGGTCACAGTGCTTTGATATATCAGAATAAAATAAGTAGTGGAAGCTTGCACTTTTATTGAATTCAGCAACTGAAATAAAAACAATCCTTGTAACACTACACTCCATCACTAATATAAAAGCAAAGCATAAAACACATTACTTGAACTCAAGACTATATTGTTTTTATCCATTTTATCTTTTTCAAAGATCTACACTATAGTCTATAAATATAGTAAATGAGAAGAACCTGAGTGTATCATAAAACTAAAATAAAGTAAAATTATTTAAAATAACGTCTTCAGTAAGTCAAGGTGCTGCATTCTTATAATTCCAGTTACTTGGCAGGCTCAGGCAGGAAATTTGGAAATTTAATACCAGTCTGGAGAAATCAGCAAGAGCCTATTTCAAAAAAATTAAAAAGCCTGGTGATGTAGCCCTTAGTCTCACCTGCCAACAATGCTCCTGCTCCTCACCCCAAATAATGCCCTCAAGAATGACTAGTCCCCACATATTTAAAAGGGGTCATGGTATTGGCCAAAACCTGCATTTAAGCACAATGACTCACAGAGCCAGTGTGCATCCTGGCCGCCTATAAATAAATACCCAGGTAGCATTTAGGGGTTGAATTTTAAGCATAATGCACTTGAAAGGATGTTTTCATCTGCATACTGATTGACAGGAATTTCCCAGATAAGTAGTAAACATTTGCATTATTAAAATATCAATATATCATCATTCTTGATCATCTACTGTAGGCAGCCTCTGAAAATATGTGCTTAAGAGAAGGCAAAGTTCATCTGCTCATGTTATTTTACATGAAGGCTACTTACTTTACACTCAATAATACCACGAGAACCTGGAACTCTCAGGCGTGGAAAGTATCAGCGTTAAGACAGTCTCTGGTGTTTTCAGGTATCACAAGTGATACCTGTTTGGTTGATTTTCCCAAGTGATGGTGCAAACATCGTCTTACTCTCTAAGCATCATCAAGAAGGACTCAGACACAGGTAGCATCTCACTGCTTCCATGCACAGTGAGTTCTTCAAGGACACAACACAAACTTCGAAAACGGTTTCCCAGCCAAGAGAAACAAGAACGGCACGGCTGGGCTCCGGCCGAGAAGCAGGCATTGCGCAGATACTGCAGAGGCAGCGAGTGCACGTGAGCCGTCACTGCGTGCGGCCCTTGCCCTCCTCTCCGGGGAGGCACGGTGGTGTCTGGCATGGTTTTCAGACTCCTGGACTGGATGGTCTTGATAGAAAAGAGACGGGAGCACAGTTTCTTCTGTTGCAAGATAAGCTGGGTTTCGAAATACTGGTTTTGGAGAGATAGAAATAAAGGAGTGATTCAGACTTGAGTTTCAGATCACTTACCATGGGTTAAGCCAATAAAGAAAGATCATAGACAGTTATAAAATCTTTTTTGGAAATATTATTTTAAGACTCCTACTTTATAGCAGAGTTAACTCAGCATGTCTCAAGCTTAATGGAATCAAACCATCCATAACATTCCCTAAAATAAAAATCCAATATTTTCCTCAGCAGAAGAAATACTCAGTGGACTAGGAATTTATATTTTTACTGATATACAAATGTTCTATCCAATATGTCGTATCTCTTAATCTTAAAAGGGTGAAAATAAACAGAAGTCATTCATCCAAACCATGCTGTAAAGTAGCCTTAAAAGAGCAACACTTCAGAACTTTAGATATATTTTAATTGCCTTTCTTAACTTAGTCATGCCACCCATGTGAATGTGTGGAAGGGAAAAACACAGATTCATATGTTTCCTACTAGATACACCTTCAGAACCTCCGTCAGTCTGTGTCTTGGCTCCTATTGGCTGTGGGCTGCCTCCCAAGAATTCTGCTTACCTTGGAAATCATTAGATAGAAAATTTCTTTAAGGGAGACATTTTCTTTAAATAGAAGAGAAGAATATTCCCTCTTGTTTTAATATTTAACATTTTAATGGATATGAGAGAATTTGTTGTTAATTTAAGGACATTTCTCTAGTTATGAATTCACGAGCTCATTTTTTGTTTGTACATATACACATATCTAAAATATATGTGTGAATACAGTCATTTGAATTTCTCTATGGGACTTCTTACTGATAGCTTTTCCTCATTTTATTACCTTTAATTATTTTATAAAATCTTTTGGTAAATTATACATATTAATGCTTTATTGGTAATCTGTATTATGAATTTTTTAAAATATTCATTCAGTATGTTAGTTGTTTTAATGGATCTTTAGATACAGATTTTTGTTGTCTTTTTTTTTTTTGAGACAGGGTCTCGCTTTGTAGTTCAGGCTGACCCTCAGCTCACTATGTAGCCCAGGCAAGCCTGGAACTCAGCAATCCTCCTGTTTCCTCCTCCCAAGTGCTTGGATTATAGGCATGAGGCACCACGCCCGGCACTGTGGTATGTGGTATTGATTGCTGGTGGGTGTGAGTCACCATGCCCAGCATTGCATGTGGTTACCAGGGATTGAACTCAGGACTTTGCGCTTATGAAGCAGGCGCCAGAACCACTGAGCTAAATCTCCGGCCCTTTTGTCTTTTTTTAATATGATCTCACTGATCAACTTTTCTTGTATAGTTCAGGGAAATCATCACCTGTTTAAAAGTTCTACTACATCTTTAAATTGTGTAAGTAGTTACACACACACAAAGGCATATGATTAAAAAAAAAAACCTCTGTATTCTAGACTATTTTTTGAAATGATTTTCTTCACATGACTATAAGGTATTTCTAGCAGAATGTATTAAATAAACCAGTTTTCTATTTACTTAGGTCAGCTTTCCATTAGCTAAGCTACAGATTATGTCATCAGACATAGTTAAGATACACATCCAGACTCACAAATCTACTCGATTCATACATTTTTATTAAAATAGAGTTTATCCCTTGTGTCTACATTGTGGGCTATACCTCTGTTATTAAACTCAATTTGTTCCAAAACTGAACACGCTTTTCCCATAACAAATAACAGAAAACCAAATAATTGTGTCTAAGAGCCAAAATTTACAGTTATAAATTCATTTTTATAGGACTTGAACAAATTTCATAACCATTTATTTCTTTAACTGTACCATAGTTCTCATAATTCTCCTCTTAGTTTTACTGCTGGTATCACTAACTTTCTTTGGAGCCAAGCTTACAGTATTCTGCTAAATAAAGAGTGAATAAAAGAGGTACATTGAGGAATGATTTAAGGCACTAACCCAAGCACTACATGTCTGTGGAAGGTGGCACTCAGACTGAAGTGTTGGCCCTTTGTGTCCACAGCAAGACTCACTCTCATCGCATGTACATTTATTCAAGTCAGAATTTTGGTTTGACTATAAAGCTTAAGTAGAGCCGAGTTCAAGCTTGGAGTGGTTCAACAACCAAAGCTTCATTGAATATTATGTTTTAACACTGGCTAAGGAGGATCAAGTATTACTAATCACATTTTTTCTTTCTTTTTGCTACTTGAGCACATGCATTCTTCCATATATATGTCTATTTTTATTCAATTTCAATATACACCATGTTGAATTTTTTAGATAACCAAAGTGAAATCATCAAATTTAGTTTAAAAAAATCTTAACACCTTATCAAGATTTTCTATTGATTTTAAAGATACAGAAAATCATGAGACATACATAAAAATTCTCCCTTTGTATATGGCTGTGTGCTCCTGATAAAATTTAAAATTGTGTTGCCGGGCATGGTGGCTCACGCCTGTCATCCCAGCACTCGGGAGGCAGAGACAGGAGGATTGCTGAGTTCGACGCTTGCCTGGGCTACATAGTGAGCTCAGGGCCAGCCTGAACTACAAAGCGAGACCCTGTCTCAAAACAAAACAAAACAAAATGGCTCCATCATTACAACTAATGCACTTTATAGGCTGTCACATACTTTACTTTCATAGGGTTCTCCTGCAGTTACCTCCTGGGCACTTGTGTTTTTTGTTTTGGTTTTGGTATGGTTTTTGTTCTTTTTTAACTAAAATCTTTTGTCTATTTTTTAACTGATTTTATTGGTACATTTTACATATTTGTCTGTGTGTGTGTATTATGATCCCATCGAACATTGAGCATTTGTACCTGTACATGACACATCTTAATTCTCATTTTTTGTATTCCCCTGTCCTTCCTACAACCCTCGCACCTATATACATAAGCTTTGTTTTTCCTTTTTTTTTTTTTTCTTTTTTTTTTTTTGAGACAGGGTCTCGCTTTGTAGTTCAGGCTGGCCCTGATCTCACTATGTAGCCCAGGCAAGCCTGGAACTCAGCAATCCTCCTGCCTCTGCCTCCTGAGTGCTGGGATGACAGGCGTGAGCCACCACGCCCTGCCGTTTTTCCTTTTTTTAACCAAAGTGTTTCTTTCCCTCCTTTACTTCCCCCTCCTCCCCTTTTCCTTTTGAGCATTTTCTTCCTATTGCACAATACCTATCATACACTTTAGAACTCAGTCACACCCTCAGTTTCTCATACCAAAGAAATGATATGGTATTTACACATCTGTGTCCTCTTTATTTCACTTATGTGTATTTTAAGTCAGGTCGTCGTCGAGTCAGCAGGACTGCACAGCCGCAGTGCCTGGGATGTGGTGACAGTGACACCCATCTGCCCTCACATCTTCGCCTGTATCTCCCTCATCTTCAGCCATACCTTAATTAGAGTCAGGGTTAAAGTTTAAATTTCCTTCTGAAGGTGGCACAACCCATTATTGATGGAACTGAAGTGACAGGAGAGCGAAGAGAAGGTGTAAAAAGAAAGGTTCTGTTTTGATTTTCAAGGAAGTTTCATCGGTATTAAGAAGATTCAGGACTTATATCCCTGTCATCCACGTTGATAAGTGACAGTTTTGTTTTCCCATACATATTATTCCCTAGTTATATAAACTCTATGCTAAATATTATAACTTACATGCAGGATGAGTTGATTCTCCTAATGCTTATAAATATTTCCACAGTCATGGATTTCACAATGTTCTGTCTTCCCAACAATATGGTCAGATATGACCATTTTGGGCAATAAAATAATTTCTTATTCTTATCAGCTCCATGAAGAAAAAAAAAATAAGTTAGCTGGCAAAGGAATTTGAACTTCAGTCTAGTAATGACTATAAGTAAGGTTAAAAACTGCTAAAAAGAGTCCACCTGTAGGGGCCAGAGATTTAGCTCAGTGGTTCTGCACCTACCTCGCAAGCCCAAGGTCCTGGGTTCCATTCTGGTAACCACATACCATGTTGGGTGTGTTGACTCACGCCCACCAGCAATCAGTACCACATACCACAGTGCCGTGTGTGATGGCTCATGCCTGTAATCCCAGCACTCGGGAGGCAGAGACAGGAGGATTGCTGAGTATGAGGCTTGCCTGGGCTATATAGTGAGCTCAGGGCCAGCCTGAACTACAAAGTGAGACTCAAACAAAAACAAAAACAAAAAAAAGAGTCCACCTGTAGTAATCAGTGGCTAAACTATAGCATTAAACATGTAATTATCTGAGGAACATGAAGTGTATTGTTTCCTATAAATATTTTAATGCCTACCCATAGAAATAATATATTCTAGAATGATTTAGAAATTATAGAATATATTATGTTAGGACATTAGCCTCTAGAAACAATTAAAAGCAAGGTCCACAATTGCTAAGGATTTAGCAAAACCTGAATTCCCTTTGAAAACAATGGTTCTACCAGAAAAAAAGAAGTGCTATAAAATATTAAAGCTATACTCTAGGGCAGAGAATTAACATTTAATACATTACTCGCATAATCTCTCTGATAGTCACACTTGAGGTTTTAGTGTTTCATAGGGAGTGTTAATTTGTATTTGATTAATCCTAATTTGTCAAGATTTAAGTATACCTAATGACCCAGAGAATTTCCCCAGAAAATTTCCTAATGATAGTTAATATAACCACCAAAGCTGTCCACATGATTAATTTGCTGTTTAAGAGAGCTATGTGCCACACTCCAACTGTCTTTTGAGAGATACCCTGTTTGGCCTGAGAATGTTCCTGTCAGCAGCCACACTAATTGAACAAGGATAAAACATGCATCACAGCATAGGTTAACCCTTCCCACTATCAGATTGTGAAACAGAGGGATTTAGAGTGTCCATTTACATTTATTTCCAAAGTAAATACAGTGTTTAAAGAACTCTGAAACAAATCAGGAGTGTTTTCTTAAAACATTCAATTAGCTACATTTCCAAACAGAATTTTTTAAATGTACCCACCACAAGAAGTTTTTGTTTTGTTTTGTTTTGCTTTTACAGTTAGGATGAAGAAACAGCAAGCGTTGAATCTTGTGTCTTAAATTTGAACAAAGAGCAAGTTTATTGTCAATATAAATGTGCATTTCTTGATTTCAAAATTATTTTCTATCAGCAACCAGTTAGAATTTGATTAGAGGTAACAAATATCTTTATTTCCTTCTTTAAATGTGACAGAATGATGATATACAAAAAAGAAAAATATCATTAATTATGCTATTTCCCTGCCTTTATATTAATGAGAGTAACACAGGACTTAAATGCTCAGTTATAACCTGTATTGGCCTGGATCAAACTTGTTTTACTTTTATACCTCAATATATAAAAGATAGAAAAATCTTGTGATGAGTAGAAGTGTACATTTAAGGATCACTTTATCTAAAGCTAATAGGATATATCTTTTTGATTAGTACACATATCTAATCAGGTAGTTAAAGCTTATAGGCTTTCATTGGTATTATGAAGAAAAAAATTCACATATTACATAAATGAAAATATTAATAATGTCATAATTTCATTATATGTCAACATACATCCAGTGTGACTAAAAATATAAAAATGGGGTGACTATTCAAATAAAAAATTAGAAACTTTTACTATAGCAATAGAAGCACACAGTCATTAATACTCCTTAAAATACTACCCTCATCTCAAACATATGCATCCCACCACATATGCCAGTGTCCGCAGCAGTTCTGGAAGTTTGCTTCGTATGAAGGACTTTCCAATGTCTGAGCAACACGGCAGTGAATGCTGCTGCTAAATGCAGCCCTCACGAAGGAGGCCTCACGGAACCTGACTCTACATCCTCTCAGGTTACTCGATCTGTCACGGGTCACTTCTAGGACTTCTCCAAGATCAAGGTGATTATAAAGGGTAAACATTTTGATGTGATCCTGAGCCTCAAGGCAGCCTCTATAGAACAAACAGTGACACAAAACAAGACTTCCGGAACTGCTTTAGAAAATGACAAGGATGATGGGTAAATGTGTCTAAAGGGAGAGAAATTACAGATTTTGACAGGGATTAATGGCATTGTCTCTTTTACTTTAGTAAATCATTTTTTAAAAAATTAATATTCACCATATTTATAATCACATCTTGTACATCTTTTAGGAGAGTTTAGAATGAAGCTTAATACATTCTTCTAAATTTATAATTGATCATGTTAGACATGTTTATTATGTAACTATTTATTCATCCTTTGTCTTGTGTGATTTTTTTTTTTATTGGCAGGGTCTCATTTTGTAGTTCAGGCTGGCCCTGTGCTCACCATGTAGCCCAGGCAAGCCTTGAACTCAGCAATCCTCCTGTCTCTGCCTCCCAAGTACTGGGAATACAAGTGTGAGCTACCATGCCTGGTATTGTTTGCTTTTTTTTTAATTGAATTCTTTATTGGTACAATTTATATATATCTCACAGTCACACATATCTTTGGGGAATTTGTACCAATATATGACACAGTCAATTCTCATTTTTACCCGTATCCCCAAAAGAATTTAAAAAATCACATTGGAAAGACAGATGTACACCCTTATTCATAGCAGCTCAGTTTGTGATAGCTCAGTCTTGGAAACAACCCAAATGCCCATCAACTGGAGAGTGGATAAAGAAGATATGGTTTTTCTATAAAATGGAGTACTATTCTGCCATAAAAAATGACAAGATTGATTCATTTACTTGCAAATGGATAGTTTGCCTTTTTTAATGAGTTTTATTTGATTTAATAATAGTATCTTGAGTTGTTTGTGTTCAAATATATTTAAACTTTGAGTCCCTCATACTAAACTATGAAATGTATTTCTTATAACACTAATAGAATTTCATACTTATTTAAATGGGCAAATCCTAATTTACATGCCATAATTTGATTTTGAGCACACTAAAGAGCATTATTCTCATAAATGGAAGGGCAATTAATCTTACATTTATAAATTATTGAGATGACCTTATATCAAAATAGAGACTCTGGATTTCAAACCAATCTTGAACAAAAGTTTTCCAGAACTTCAAAAAGTTTAAAATGTCTGCTCAGTGACAGCCAATATTAGAAAAATAAAATCATTTATCTTCAATTAACTGTTATTTGAAGGTTCATATGAACAGCCATTAGTATTATATATGTTCAAATTTGACACGAGGCATGAAGTGTGAGATGTTCTGGTAAATTTCTAAAAGATTGTGTTAGTCTGGGTATTTGTAAGAAAACTTTAAAGGGGTTGGAGATTTAGCTCAATGGTTCCAGCACCTGCCTACCAAGCACAAGGTACCTGGTTCAATCCCCAGTAACCACATACAACAATAGCGGATGTGGTGACTCACGCCCACCAACAATCAGTACCACATACCCTAATGCCAGGGGTGGTGGCTCATGCCTATAATTCCAGCATTCAGGAGGCAAAGGCAGGAGGAAAGCTTTGAGGAATGGTGTATTTTCAGAACATGTTTTTATTCACGGCAATGCTTTGTCACCTAATATCATATACAGTAAATATTTCACACATAATTTGTTATATTAATCAGAACTGGCTTTCCAAACTACAAGCTGTATGACTGAATCTGGATAAATATCTACTTAAAACTCTCTTACTTCCCACCTTTTTAAATATATTTTTTGTATCTATTCTACTGCATCTATCTTCTAACTATCTATAGTACCTTCACTGAAACCTAATTCAGATTATAATTGTGATAATTTATTTAAGGCATCAGAACTATTGGGCAAATGCCGGACGTGGTGACTCACGCCTGTAATCCCAGCACTTGGGAGGCAGAGACAGGAGATTGCTGAGTTCAAGGCTTGCCTGGGCTACATAGTGAGCTCAGGGCCAGCCTGAACTACAAAACGTGACCCTGTCTCAAAATTAAAGAGAGAGAGAGTGAGAGAGAAAAGTTAAGAGCTAACACCATATAAAAATTCTTTAATCTAAACAAGTTTAGGCTAAGTTCTCTGAAATCTTCTGCTGTGAAAACAAAGGCCCTATGACACCTCCAATCTCATGTCATCTTTCCCAATGAATGTAATTTCTAACAGAATAAATGTTAAGGATGACAGAAATTTCACAAAGACAAAACCTTCCCATGAGGCCTTAAAATGTTGTGGGTGATGCCCAGGTTGCTGGAATTCCAAGAACATGTTCATATTTTTTTTTTTGTTAACTGCTTATTTTCAAAAAAAGTTTTAAGGTAATAATTATGTAAAGCTTGCGCAACTTAACTGGAACACTGAAGAAATCAGAAATAGGAAAGAATACAGAAATTGCAAGGAAAAATAGTTCTTAAACAGGTGATACATAGAACACAAAATACTTAAACTGCGCTGAATAATCAAACACAAAAATAGATGGAAATTTTCCTATGAGAGACAAGATTAAATCAGAGTAAATTGTATATCTATCAATTTCACCCAAAGAAAACAGACTGGTTATGAGTATAAATGTCAAAAAAAAGAAGTCAAAGTTAAATTGCCTATTAAATTATCTATTATGCACAGCATGGTTTACATATATTATCTTATATAACCATGGCCACGACTGTGATACTGATGTCATTAATTTAATTCTAAACAGATGAAACTGAATCTCCAAGAAGTTGAATAATTTGAACAAACTTACAATTAGTGAGTTATTTCTGTAGAATTTAAACTGATAGTTGTCTAACTGCATAGCTCATAGAACACTCTCAAAGTATTGGGGCTCCATATCCTTCTCATTGCTGACTTCTGAATCAAGCTACACACACACACACACACACACACACACACACGCACACACGTACGTGCTTTTTTTTTCATTTTGTTTACAGACTTCACTCAGGAAGATTTCAGGGAAAATGCCTGAAGTTGAAATCATAAATTCAGTATACTCATTCCAATATTATAGTCATAATTATATTCCCCCATTTCTGTGAAATACAAAATGTCTTTTCATACCTTATTAAAGAATATACTTATGTTTTTCTTTTCTTTCTTTTTTTTTTTTTCCTGTTTGAGACTGGGTTTTCCTATGTAGTTCAGGTTGCTGTCCTTGAACTCAGAGCAAACCTGTTGCCTCAGTCTCCTGAGTGCTGGGATTACAGGTGTGTACTGCCACACCCAGCATATTTTCTTTCTTTCTTTCTTTCTTTTTTGGCCATACCAGGGATTGAACTCAGGCCCTTGTACATCCAAAATTGGTGCAGTACCACGAGCTAAACTCCTTGCCCTCCAGCAACCTATATTTTAAGAAAAAGATCCACATATCTAATTTATTGCATGTTGTAATGTTATTTTCATCTTTATCTATGCAAGATTATTTATGAGTTATGTTGAGACTAAAAGAGCATCATAGAGAAATGTCACACAAAGACCAAAAATCTGAGGTATTTTGTCTATGTAGGTCTTAAAGTGGCTCTGATTTCCGAAAACAGTATCTAAACTTAGCTCAGCTTTGGTCTGGCAACACTTGCCAAAGAGTCTGACATGACTTCTGAAATAGTAGCAGGGATCAGTGGTACATAAAATTGGTTCCTGGAAAGAAGTTCAATTGACATAGAAGATTATCAAAAAGTGGGGAGGCCCCGTTACAGAGATAAAGTATGACAAGACAAACTATGTTAAAGAGATCTTCAGCCAAAGAGGAAATTGGGCAGAGTCCAGTCATGTAGGCCAAACCTCAAAGCCTTAGGTATGAGGAGACCGACGGGGGCTCAGAGACTCATTCAGAGGAGGCTCCTGCCTTTTGGACCTGAGGCAGGAGCAAATCTTCAGAAGGAAAGTGTGGAGTTGGAGGAACTGTGTCCAACCACTGGCACCTTATTTATTGGTAGTTCATGGTGAACTTCAGTATTGTGAAGGGACTTTCTACAGTAGAAAAACACAGAGGAGTGAAGTGACTTGCACAAGAGTCAACCTGTGGCAAATTCATGATCAGAATTCAGTTCCATGAATTTTCTTCCAAAATACCCTCTACCCACTTCTATGGATGATCCTGTACAATGAAGATTAAAAAGCACAGAATTATGTCTGTTGAGATTTCTGTCTCATATTGATTCTTTCATATTATATCATAGTCTGACTGCTTACATCAGATGGTGGTCCAATAAAAGGATTCTTGTAAGACTGAGCTGAGGAAAAAAAAAAACACCAAATTCTCACTATTGTATTATAAATTATATTGCATAATAGCCCACCTCAAAGCATTTTGTATACTCAGGGAAAGTTAGAGGTCCAAGTAAAACCTACATACAACACCAAGAGTACCAAGACAGAGAAATATGAATTGGGTGTCTTTGATCCAATGTATACACTGGGAATTTATAAATGTATCATATTTTTATTTGGTTCATTTTTAATATCACATGTCATAAGTCATTGTTTAATCTATTTCACAAACTTTAAATTGACCACCAAATAGGGTAGAATTTGGGTTATGTACTATAAATTCTAGCACAATCTATCTCTGAAAATTAAAGTACACTTTTAAAGTATGTTTACTGTTCTCTCCTTTCTCTATTTTCAGTACTTATCAAAATATTTAGTTTTAATAATGCATAGAAAGAAACATAAATAGTCCAAATATTGTTAGCTAAGAGACTTCCTGATATATGACATTTACAAATTCCATGACTACCTCAAGGTCAACATTTTTACTAATTATAACAAAGATATATAGCAGAGATGGCAATCTAAATTGACTTAAATTCCACCCAAAGGTTGATTATCATTCACATTGTCCTGGCCTTCATTAGTTATTTCTTATTAATTGTCACATTGCATCAGTGTAATGTTACAGAATATGCAGGGAAAAGAGAAGCAATGTGAAAAGCTATAGACATAACATTTTAATGAGACAGAATCGTGTGGAATAGCTGCACTTTATTCAGAGAACAAGTATTTAAGTTAAAAGTTCTGACATGTTTAGCAAACCAAGTGTTCGTTAAGGTAGGCGAGGCAGACACATTGTGAGAACTCGTGATGATGATCGCTACACCTGCAGTTTTGTGAGCAAGAAATAGACTTGATGTCAGGTTGAAGTACGCAGTGCGCTGGTAGTACGAACTCTTTATCTTTCTCACTCAGGTCCTAAAGGGTTTCCCAGAATGCTTACAAGCTGACATTTGTCTACATCTCAACCAGACTTTGCTACAGAACTGCAAAGCCTTTCGAGGGGCAAGTAAAGGTTGCCTCAGAGCCCTGGCAATGAAGTTCAAGACGACTCACGCACCTCCAGGAGACACCCTTGTTCACTGTGGTGATGTCCTAACCGCACTGTATTTCTTATCCCGAGGCTCCATTGAAATCCTCAAAGATGACATCGTGGTAGCTATTCTGGGTGAGTGTTTGAGAGCTGGTTGGTGACAAATTCCGTTATTAACTGTAGCTCGTAGTAGCTGTGGCAGTATGTAATTTAAAATGATAGGTCAAATGTAGACTTTAATAATAGTGGGCAATTCAAAAAGTCTATTTATAGTTTCATTCAAATAAAATTAACCTTGAAGAAAATTTGTTTTCTTGATTGGCTCAATTCTTCTCCGATGTGTAAATGCTTCCAACATTCTTTTCATCTATTTAAACATTTGAGGCCAGATGTATGAAAATAGCATTTTCTTCTCATTTTAGACAATCTTGGCTTTCAGGCTGATCCCTTAGTATCTTCAAATAAAATATGAATGTTGCAGATATACTTCTCAGTACGTGCCATCGACCTGTTGAGAGCTGGGTTTATGTTTTGTGATATCTGTGATATTTGTGGTTTATGTTTAGTGATATTCATGATACACTTACATAAAAAGAAATATGAATTTGTATCTAAGTAATATGAAGCTATGAACATAACACCAGGGATAAAGGTGATGACAAAATTAAAGTTAATTCGACTGCAAAAGAAAGCCCATGTTTAATCTGTTGCAGCATTTTAAAAGTAAACCTGGGCCCCAGGACTTTGTGGGATTCCTTCAGACTGTTGGGACAGAGGGCACAGAAGGGGCCAGGCCTGTCATCCTCTCCTACCACCTGACGGTGAGGTTCAAACCTCACTGTCCGCCTGCAAACACTTACTGCCCATGTCTATGAAGCTTCCCAGGTTTTTCCAACTGAATTGTAACACTGAGCACAAAATATAGCCATTTCCTTGCCCTTCGATCTTGGTATTCGCTGCAGGCACACAGGAATGTGGTCTGGAACCAAAGTGCAGCAGAGGAGAAGGTATTAACACACTCATGAAGGTGGCTGAAGGATTCCCGAACAGTTTGATAGTTCTGTTATGTTTAAAATTTTTAAAATTTTCCTCAGATTAGTAAGGTACACAGATTAGCTCCCAGCTTGATAAGTGGACAGTAGAATTATATCCTGAATTATTTCAAGGCCACATAATGCAATAGTTTTCACAAGATGTGGCTTTGACACCGTTTCCTGATATATTTCTGGGGGGAGCATGTGTTCCTGCGTCCCTGACCTGTAAGGCCTGTTTTTCTTATATAGTGAAGGTATGGCATCTGACTTCTCACCTATTAAATTCTCATTTCAATGAGAACATTATAGCAACTTTTATTTATTAGTATTAGATTGTTTAAAAGACTTTAGTATTTCTCACAGTGGGGTTTATATGAGGTTATGTAACAAAATGTAAATCAACATAAACAGGAATTTTTTTTTTCTAAATCTGAAAAGAAGCTTCAGGATAAGTATAAGAAAGCACTACTTTATAGTCATTAAGGATCCTTAAGGGTAATGTAATCAAATAATCCATGAGAGTGTATGAAGTGCATATGTCACATAATTAACTTGATGTTCAGCAAAAGAAAAATGGACAGATACTCAGAGAATATATCTGGAGCAGATTCAGTAGGTCACATATTGGCTCTGGCATCACAGTGCCTGGGATTTAATTTCGGCTACACTCTCCCTCCCTCCACGTCACCCAACTAAGAAGGTGACCTTGGGCTAATCAGTTTACCTCTTTAATCCTCTTTCAGTGTTTACAAAATGTGGATGATAATTACTAATTTCTTCACAAAGTTATTCAGAGGACAAAAATGAGATAATACACCTAAGCATTTGATTACAGTGCCTGTCACCTACTTACTCCTCAAAAGAATTTGTTGTTGTTGCTGCCATGTTTGTCTTTATTATTCAACAAGACTGAAAATCAAGTGGCGCGCCCTGGCAGAGGTGATGCGATGGGGAAGGCTGAGATTTCAGGTGCTGAAATAATGCTGAGTTTTACAGGAAACAAAGAGACAACCTTTCAAAGCAAAGGCCATTTGATAAAAGCCATGTCAACGTCTGTTGAAGAAATATAACTAGATATTTTAAACACTTGGACATATTCATTAATGTCAAATCTAAAAATGGTTATCGAGAGAAACAAGGTCTGCTCACATTTTTTCTCTAATCCTCCAAGTGTTGAGAGAGTTCTACCATAAGCTCTTTCTTGGCACCCCCTCCAGAAATTATCTGAGAGCAAATTCGAATCTGACACACTGTGCCTGTCTTATATTCCTAGATCTACAAAATCAGTGCACATCTACCCGGAAGCTTTAAAATACTCTGTGGCAAGGTCTATGCTAGTAATGGGGAGCACATCAGAGGGAAAACTTACCTGCTACCTTCTAGATACTTAGACAAAGACTCACAGCAAGCAAATGAAAGGGCTTAGGCAGCACCAGTGCCCTTCGCAGTAACAACTATTCAGCAGACATGGACGAGAGGAACTAGCCTTGACTCCTCATCTTTGCTCCCCAAATATCCACTGGCATTTGGCATCTTTGATTCAGGGATTCGTCAATCGGCCAGTTGTCTCTTTCAGCTTTCAGGAGGAATATATTAAATTTGGCTTCCTTTCCTTTTTCTTTTTTCTAGGAAAAAATGATATATTTGGAGAAATGGTTCATCTTTATGCCAAACCTGGCAAATCTAATGCAGATGTGAGAGCTCTCACATACTGTGACTTGCATAAGATTCAGCGGGAAGACTTGCTAGAGGTTTTGGATATGTATCCGGAATTTTCTGATCACTTTCTAACAAACCTAGAGCTAACTTTCAACCTAAGGCATGAGAGTGCGAAGGTAAATGTTATATGTTGGCTTTTTTTTTATATTCCTGACACTTTATCTTATTCTTAATTAACAAATACGTCTTAAAAATAAAGAGTTGCAATAAGACTCAATAAATTCTACATATAAAAAAGGAAAGTCAGCCAATACTTAAATTTAGGTTATAGAGAAGGAATTCAACCTACTTACTTTTAAATATGTTGGATAATTTTAATCATAGTAACTAAGTTTAACATTTTAGGAATCCTTAAGTGAAGTAATTGGTTGAAATAGTTTACTGTTCATTGTGCCAATTATCTGTAAGATAGACAATCTCAGAGTATTAAAAGTTTATTTTACATGAAAGATAAAATATCCTCTCAGTTATTATTTAGACCACATGTTGCTTACCACTGGCTTTTCAATAATAATGAAAAGACTAACTTCACTGCAACATAGTTAACACAATTTCTAATCAAGAATTATAAATTAATAATATTTCACAGGAGACTCAATGCTGCAGAATGAATAATATATGGTCTAATAGAAATATTTTAAATAATCCTACAAATTAGTAAACCAAGAATGAATTTTGAGAGTGTAGCTCTCACGTCCCTGACTCTTCCACTGTGCTAATGAGTCTGGATACAGCACTCATAGGGTAGTCCACAATTTATTAATAGGTTATACCTCCTATGTCCCTTTCTACCCAAAACCTCCAAGCTCCTCTCTAGTTCTAAATACTTTTTAAAAATCATAAATCAAATACTGAGCACTTGATATTTGCCAGTGTATTTACATGCTAAGTAATGTATTATCTGGGAAAAGGATCTTTCAGTTCATATCCTGATAAAACATAAATTTAATTCTTCTTAGAATGGGTCACTGTCACTCACTCTGAGGGTCTTACAGAGATTTTTAAGGTCACCAAGGTGCCATTCAATGTTCAGATGTACCAGCTCAAGTACCTCTTTCCAAACCATGAAAAGCCAAAAGAGTTATTTAACTGACAAAAGCTTAAGAGCATATATTTTCAGAGTGGTTTTGATTCAGTAGTTTCTCACAATCCAAATCAAATGTCACCAACTTTATTCTGCCTTTAAGACTACCTCAAGTTGTTTCATTATGTAAAAATTCAGGCAGCGCAAGAATAAAATGGGAACTTTCATTCATATTTACAAGATGATACTATACAGAGTGAACCACAGGGGAAGAAGGAGATGGGAACAAATATAACACCAGGCTCTAGACATAATATTCTTTGAATTCAACAATTTTATACTGAAATTAACCTTGCAATCATTATCATTAATTTAAACATCAGAGTTACTTATAATTAGTTTATGCATTTTTCTCTGCTGTGATAAATACTCTAAAGTTTTAAATTATTGCTATTTTTGCTTTAACTTTACAAAGTTACATAAAACACAATCTATAGAAAGGAACATTCCATTTCTAAATACTGACATTGTCTGCAAACACTTCTAATAAACAATTTCAATTATAATTTCCCCATCGGATGGTGTAACTGCTAGAAGTATTCTATTAGTTAATTTTATAATTTAGAGAGAACCACTAAGCAAAGTGTTGTAACAATTTGTCTAGCATCTAGTAGTTAAGACTCAAATGCAATGAAGTGATATAAAATAGTAGAATGCCAACAGCTCATTATGGTTCCATTTTATCTATTTTATTTTTATGATCCATTAACAAAGTCTGATCTCTTACTACGATCGCAATCTGTGAATGGTTCTGAAGGAGACAACGGTAAGCTGCGAAGGAGGAGGCTGTCTTTTGAAAGTGAAGGAGACAAAGGTAATTCCTTCTACTTTGAAAGCTTAAATCTGGTGCATATGGTTTTTAGATGTTCCTAATAAAAGTCTTGTTACAGTTCTGATTTCAAGAGTAGATTTCATTGGGCCTTTCAGAGGGTGAACTCTTTGTTTTACAAAAAGGCTAATAATGATTTTCTGGTATTTGATTGATAATCCTCAGCAATGTCATTCAACAAACCTATTTGATATTTGCCAAGACTTTACAGATAAATAAGTAAAGTAGACTGGTTAGAAACTGGAAGCCAATTAAGAATAACTGAATGACTACGGCTGAGAGTTCAACATGTGATGGAAAGAAGACTCCCTCCTGCTACAGGTCAGCAGCCCCATCACCTCCACACGCCCCACGCACGATGTGGATGAAAATGTAACCCAGCTCTTACATCATGGACTCTGTAACAGGAAGAATGGGCACCCAAATAAGATATGTTTGCGCGTATCTAGGCAGACAAAAGAAGGCTGTCATGAGTGAATCTCTGTTCTTTCCCCATACGGATTTCACATCCTAGCTTGACTTCTATTTTCTTTACTTGATTTCAAAGCAGCATCTGATACTGTGAATCATTTATTATCTTTTTTCTTGAGTAGTCTTTTCTTCGCATCTATAGCACTTTGGTCTTCCTATTTTCCTGGTCCTCTCTAATTCATTGAAAGGAATTTAGGGATTATTTTTTTTCTAATCTAGTTCATTGTTTTAGTCTCTTAAGATATTACTTTAGGTCCTCTTGTCTCTTTATTCACACTACTATCACACTATTCACACTAGTATCCCACTATTCTCATTTATATCAGTCATTTAATTATATTCTCACATAGCAGATGTACATACCAACATATTAATAGCATACTGGCTAAAATTCAGTCACATAGATCTAGCTTCCTTAAGCTAACTATTTGACATCTCGGAGGAACTGAAACTCAGTGTTTCCCAAATTGAATTCATGAAGGTTCCAGAAAACACATCATCCTTCAATACTGATGTCTCTGCAAATGGGGCAAACAATCAATTGTACAAACCAGATGTCTAGAAGTCAACCTCCTCTCAACCACTGGAGCAGTGCTAGCAACAAGTCTTATGATTGCTGCCTCTCTGTCTATTTAGTCTACTCCCTTTTTCCTATATTTTGATGATATCATTCCTTTAATTGAATTTATCCCATGGCTCTCAAACAGGTGCAAGCCTTTTCACTCACTAAATTAGATGTTTTAATTGAATTATTTATTGGTACATTTTATATAGAGCTCTCAATCACACTCAACACTGGGGAATTTGTACCAGTATATGACACAAGTCTATTCTCATTTTTATCCATATCCCTACCCATGCATAACCCCCACTCTTTATATACATACTGTTTCTTTTTCTTTCCAAGTCATATTTATTCTTTCCCCTCATTACATTCCCCACCATATTCCCTTTTAATATTTCCTATTTCACAAAATCTATCATAGATTCTAGAACTCATTTACATCTACAGGTTCTACATACCAGAGGAAAGATACGCTATTTGCATATCTGGGATCTATTTATTTTACTTATCAGTGTGTCCTCAAGGTGTATCCTTGCACATAAATGAATGAAACTTGTTGTTCTTTATGGCAAAGTAATACTCCATTTTATAAAAAAAAAAAATCTTCTTTACCAAGTCTCCAGTTGATGGGTATCTGGGTTGTTTCGAAGATTGGGCTATCACAAACTGAGCTGCTATGAACATGGGTATACATATGTCTTTACAGTATAATTCTTTTGGGCATATTCCCAGCAGGGGAATAGCAAAGTCAAATGGGACCTCTAATCCTAGTTTTACTGATCTCCACAATGGTTGTACAAGACCACAATCCCACCAAGAGTGGAGAAGGGTTCCTTTCTCCCCACAGCCTCACCAGCATTTATTGCTGGTTGATTTTCCAATAGCAGCCATTCTTTGTGGAGTGAGATGAAATCTCAGTGTTGTTTTCATCTGCATCTCTCAAATGACCAGTGATGTTGAACATTTCTTCATATGCCTCTTGGCTGCTTTTACTTCTGCATCTGAGAAGTGTTTGTTCATTTCTGATGTCCATTTTTGAATTGGGTCTTTAAAGTTGGGGGGACTGATTTGTTTAGTTCTTCATATATTCTTGCCAATATTATGATTCTCTATATAGAGGATCCTAAAAACCAAAAGACTGCTAGACTGAATTGCCAAATTTAGTAGTGTAGCTGGATACAAGGTCAATGCTCAAAAATCAACAGCCTTTGTATACACAAAAAACAGACTCATTGAAAGAGAAATTGAGGAGTCAATCCCTTTCACAATCACACCCAGAAAAATGAAATATCTAGGAATCAGTCTAACAAGTTCCTCAAGTGATTAAAGTGTTTTAATTTTTTTTTTTTTGAGACAGGGTCTCGCTTTGTAGTTCAGACTGGCTCTGAGCTCACTGCGTAGCCCAGGCAAGCCTCGAACCCAGCAATCCTCCTGTCTCTGCCTCCCGACTGCTGGGATGACAGGCGTGAGCCACCACACTCGGTTTGATTACTGATTTTAAATCCACCCTGTCCCCTTGCAATTTATGGATTCCATTTTAGCTCTTTCCTCCTTCCCTCCACAGCCATTCTTTTTTGAGACAGGGTCTCACTTTGTATGTAGTTCAGGCTGGCCCTGAGCTCATTATGTAGCCCAGGCAAGCTTCGAACTCAGCAATCCTCCTGCCTCTGCTTCCCGAGTGCTGGGATTACAGGTGTGAGCCACCACTTCCAGCACTGTGGTATGTGGTATAGATTGCTGGTGGGCGTGAGTCTCCACGCCCAGCACTGTATGTGGTTACTGGGGATCGAACTCAGGAACTTGCGCTTGCGAGGCAGGCACCGGAACCACTGAGCTAACCCTCCGGCCCTGTTTTACAAATTTTAAAGGTACTTTCTCCTGATTATGTTGTCCAGTCCTGATCTGTACACTGGCATAATTGACATAAGAATTTTCATAAATATCTGTTAGCTAAAGAGTTAAGCTAAATCCCTTGTCCAAAATTTTATCTCT
This sequence comes from Thryonomys swinderianus, assembly GCA_004025085.1. NCBI lineage: Eukaryota > Metazoa > Chordata > Mammalia > Rodentia > Thryonomyidae > Thryonomys > Thryonomys swinderianus. The sequence continues at coordinate 16,745 of PVIC010010191.1, read as the reverse complement.
TATTGTATCTCACTAGAAATGAATAACAGTTTGACAATGATGTCTAATTACATAACAGAGGATCCTACACATTTAAAGATTTATTAAATCTGCCTTCAATCTTGCTGAATTTTCTCATTCTTAAAAAAACACTTTAACATTTTCATCTCCTGATAAGACCCTGAAATCATGTCCAATTTATACTATATTCAGACTTTACCAATTTTGAAAATGTTTCTTTTAATCACAGACTTAGTCTATGAAACCTATTTTGTATGTTAAGTATGAATAGCAAGACATTTGACTGTCTACAGCAATTTGAAATTTCCTAATGTGTCAATAAGTTACTACATTTTGGACAGTGTGAAACATAATTAACTCTGTTCTCAGGAGTTTAAGAGCCTATTCCAAATTCCTTAGAATTCCAGGATGCTTCAGGCAAGTGTAAAATTTTACAAAAGCAATTTAGTCCTTATTATCACAATCTAATGCTCTTTAGAAGACCACCCACTCTATACTTCTTGATACAGAATCAATACCTAGGAAAAAAAATCATATAAGTAATTATGCACAGTAGAAAAATTTCAGAGAATTTATTAATGGTAACTGGAACATGGTTGTATAAACAAAGAGTCCTGCGAAATGCCCTGATTTATGTTATTTTACCGCCCACATAAAACACAACCTGGAAAGCAGAATCCCAGGAGCAACGATGACTGTGAATCAATCACAAAGGTGTCAGAAGCCTGAGGGAAGATCCCCAGCACGGAGGCAGGCACCAGTGAAGTCCCCTCACGATCTTCTCTCCGGGAAAGTGAAACTCTTCTAGACATTTCAGCACTCACCTACACCCCTTTCCAGTTCTGCCTGTCACACAGTGCTAAGGAGTTCACATTTAAAAGGTCAATTTTAGAAGAAAGAAAGTGGCAAATTGGTTTGAACACAATGAATTTGTTCATGAAAATGGCTTGTCCTCATGAGTTTAGCTTTAGTTTGGAGGAAATAAGACCACTTCCCTAAAAGAGAGAATTGTCACCTCAAATATAATTATGAGTACTTGCTTTCCATAAACAGTTCTCTTTCCTTTTTAAAATTCTAACATGGAAGCACCCAACATCTTCCCTATATGACTAGGAGCACCACAGGGACAAGTGCTACAGGTTATAAGATGAAAGTAAAATGTTAACGTTACAGAAAGTAAAGAAAAAAAATTATGTATTAGTGACCTAATCAGTAGCCATGCACATTGTTCAGAAGTGTGGACAAAAAAGAAGCAAAGAGGGAAATGTTCAAAAGAGCCTATTTAAATAATCGACAGGTTCATCTGAGCTGCTAAAATGATTCCTTATATCATAGGAATAATTTTTATTTTTAAATGATGTGTTGGTATATTGCATAATATACAGTAAACTAGCCACACGATATATATATATATATACACACACACACACACACACACGTTAAAATACATCAGTGTGTATGTGTGTATATATATGTGTGTATGTATGTATGTATAAGTAAAATACACTATAATACACTCATATACACATACATTTAAAATTATATATATTTGGTCATTTATATGAGTCAGAGTACCAATGACTATTGGGCAGAGAATCACCCTACGATGGTGTCAGTGTAATGGGCCCAAGCCAATAACCCATTCGTTTCACGAGGAACCACTGAGTACATGCTAAATGTTCTTATTTATTTTATCTTTCTCTTTTTTTCATATTCTTTCTATTTCTGCTTTAATAAGAAGTCATATCTATCTCCTAGAGAAGATTTCTCCTTATCAAGGAAACAAACAAATTCCTTCTAAGTTGTAGTTATTATCTTATGTCTCCACCTTTTTAAAATTTTTGTATATCTTCTGAATAATTTAGCAGGAAAAATAAAAACTTCTACAAAACTTTGCAGAACTTATATTTACTTTTTGTGCCATGTCATGTACTGAAATGAAAAGAATCTAGAACAAACTTTAATTGGTTTAGTGCTGGGAAACCCAGCTAATGTTACTCAAAATCATGGTATACAAGTGCTGTTGCTATTTTAAATTTTAAAAGAAAGTTCACTGCTACAATAGTTTAAACTAAAACATGGAAGTCACCTTGGATTATCATGGGGAAATTATGAAACAGAAATTACAGTGCCTCCCCCCCAAAAAACAGATATTGTGTTGATAACTTTGCCTCTTGCGAAGACTTTTGCATTATCTAAACTCTCTCCCAAAGTCATTTCTCTACATCTTTTCCCACTTCCTCTCTTAAAAATAAAATGGAAGCATAAAACGAATAATTTGACACAATCAAACATCATTTGAGCAATTTATGATAACAGGAAGAAAATAAATGTCCTCAACAAAATATAGAGAAGTTGGCCTTCAAAGTTAAAGAACACTGGACTTGTTCTAATTAATCCAGAAATGTTTTTACTCTCTTGATTTTGAAACCCTAGAAAACAGGTCTTGGAGCTCAGAAAACTCCATCACTCCTGCCAATAAATTACCACAGTAAATCTCATCGCAAAGAACAAAGAAATTGCCAACAATGAAAAATGAAATAAAAACAATTAAATAGATAAACAAACACACGAAAAGCTACAATGGTTTAAAGATGTGCCTGTGGCAACAAAATGAGTGGAAATCATTGAAAGCATGTTCAGCATCCTCTGTGCACTGGCCTTAGGTGGGTGCACACATTCTCATGGTAGAGATGACAGATTGATACTTTGTCATTAAAAGTCTGACATTCCAGAAAGTACACTAGAAAGTTAAACTTATTGCATAGTTCCTTTCAAAGGAAAACAGTCATGTGTATCCAGGGATTTCACATTTGCAACCAAAAGTTGTGAAGCTGTTTCTCCAAACTAAAATAACTTCTATGAAAGTAATTTAACTGAGGGACAAATGCATACACTGATATATTTATTTATATGGATTAGGGGAGATTTCTAATTTTATTCTGTTAATCTTCTCAATATAACTACTTTGGTGTTTTCTTGGATTGTTTTCACGAATAACAAACAATGAGTAGCTTTTTATATGTCCCAGTCATATGTAAATCCCTCTTTGTCTAGTTTTAGGGAGGTTTGGTTGACAAAAGTTATGTGTGTTTGTGGTGCACAATGTGATATTTTGATAGATGTAAACATTTTGAAACAACTAACACAATCAACCTAGCTAACATATCCATCACCTCACATGGTTATTCTTTCTGTGTGGAGAAAACGTGTAAGATCACTCTGAGCACTTTTCAAGCATGCCATACATTAGCTATAATCTACCGGTTGTACAAGAACTCTCTAGAACTTACTCATCCTAAATGAAACTTGTGCCAATATCCCTTTCATCAACCTCTCCCTAAATATATTATTTCTTTTTTTTATGTTCCAGGTAATTTAATATTATATTTGTATGTAAAAAATGATTGCATGGTCTTCTTTCAGTATCATCTGTAACTATAGAGAGCCTTGGCTACTTGATCCTAAGTGAAGAAATTTTTTGCAGCCTCTAAGTTTCTATTGAAATGATTTTGAAAGGCAGCAGACTGGAAACTGCTCCTCTTATCTCAGAAGTGTCACCAGTGGGAAATATAAAACTCAAATGCCAAGAAATCACATTAAATGATTCTCTCTGACCAAAGGTTATACCTCCCTGTTGGGTCTGACAGATAAAAATGCTAATTAATCTAAGAGAGAGACTCCATAAACGATGGAAAGAGTAGCAATATTGTTTTCCAGATTCTTTGAAATGGAAGGATTTTGCATTATCATTTCTAATATATGAGTCAACTGCTCCATTGGGGGACTTTTATTCTATGATCCTTAATCACAAATGCATTAGAATAATGTCCTCTGAGGAAAAAAAAAAAGATGAAGAAATGCATTGTCAGCCTACAGAAACAAGGAAGGGGTTGGGGATAGGTTTTCTGCCATTGGAATCAGAAAGTAAATTTGATGCTTAACTAAAAAAGTGAAAATTACCCTTTGTAAAGTAATGATAACAGGAGCGATTATATAATCTCACTTCTGGGAAAGGATAAAATGTACAACTCCCTCAGATTTATGACCTTAGAATCATATGATTTCTACACGGGGTACGAATAACGTGAAGAAAAAAAGCAGTGTCTAATACCATTTAATGTCTATCAAATAATTCAAATAATTCAGTTTAACAAGAAAATGGCAGAAATGGAACAGTCCATCAAAACCTAGAAGTAGCTAGAGGCTAATTATAATGTATTTCAGCTGTCCAATTTCAGGTATTACATCTGCCAACATCCAAACTAAGCCTGAACAATTTTCATTTGCAATCCACAAATAAATTGTCATTTCAGCTTTCATTTTATATGACAGAAAGTGAAGTCTTAATTTACCTAGTATGAACAAAACATTGCTTCAGAAGAGCTGTATCAGAGCAACTGTCTGTAGAACCTAGGACCTGGTCTGATGGAGTACAGAAATGAATGTGGGTTTTCCTCAGAACAAACTGGAAATATTCAAGAAATTCAAACTTTTTCTTATTTTATGTGAATTTTTACTGTTTTTACTGTGAATTTTTGCTAAAAGATTAGGCCCCATGCTTCTATAGTAATCAGATACATTTTACTATAGAATTGAGCATTACTAATTCCTCACTTTTTGTCCTAAGTTAAAGCAAGAAGCTCTAGTTCAACCTAACCATATGTATTCCTGATGAATCTTGTTCCTCAGCAACCAGAATGCATGCAGAACTTAGCTATTGAAGACAATGTAGTAGGTGAGACAAAACATTCTACTATATTTAAGAATTTTGAACTTTACAGAGAACTCCCAGCAACTCTTATGTCAGAGACAAAAATGACATATGAAATTGGAATATGTATTCAATACAAATACTCACATTAACATTACCATACATATGCAGATTGGCTGCATATACATTGTTTCTTCAGTTTGTCTTTAATTCTGCTGAGGAAAAACTCCATGAAAATGTTCCAAAGAAAAGCACTTTAGGATAACTAAAGGTCTGAGCTGATTCTAATACCATCAGCATTCAAGCCACAGACCAAAGTTCACTCATAAGCTACAAAGTACTACAACAGGACATACAAGTAACTGAGTGATCAGAGTTGACACCAGTACTTGAGAGAGGAAGGATCTGTCATTTTCTTGAGAGTGTTGAAATCACTGAGCAGGTAGAAAATCTTAAGAGGCAATAAATTAAGCAATTTGCACTTGCTGAATTTCACATTAATTGACAGAACATCCATTCTTAATAACAAGCTTATTTTATTTTCAGATGAAGCTGATCTTTAAACTCTGCATATTTTTAACTCAGGCTGCTTTGTTACTTCTCATATTTTATATTATGATTTAAATAATAAAGGAAAAAAATCTTTGTTTAATTTTGTGCCATATGGGAATTTTAAAAAAAGGGTTTCTCGGGAGCAGCCTTAAGTCAGTTCATTTGACCTTCTATAAATAACAAAGTAAGAACACCCAGGCTTAGAGTAGATGGGGACACTGTCTTCACCATTTCCCTAGAAAATGATATACCTCTCGGTGTTTTGTTGTTAGTTATTAGCAGGAAGCAGGTGGAGAATTATACTGTCTCCCCAGGACACTAATAGAAACAAGTTCTGAAATTTGTTTCTGAATTCTTCCTGCTAAAGTATATTCTAAGACAACCTTCAGGGCTGAAATTACCCTGGCATTTCAGTGTAAAACATCCAATATGCACTACTGGCTTTAATGTAATTAGATAAAACCTATCTCAATTACTGTATTTAAGCTTTATATTCTTTGCAATATGCTACACAACTAAACTTCATGGAATGTTAAGGCCATGACATGCAACTAAGGTTGCAACTCAGCCCTCCAGTCTGCACTACCAGGATACTTCCAATTCTGACCTTTGCAATGTGTGAATGACTTCCACACAGAGGGGTGTGAAGGTTAAAACAAATAACTGTTTGCACAGCTGGTGACATTTTAGAATTGGTGCACATTTCTCCTTGTCTTTTTTAGCTCTTTAAGAGAGAGTGCACCAGATTCTCAGAATTCAAGTGACCATTGAGCATGCATAAATATCTTCATAAATTAGCCTATAGTTCTCTCTGTCATCCAAATTTCACTATCGCAAGTTTGCTTTTTAGGCTTGAAATTAATAATTTATTTCATAAACATAATCTTAAACACTTAATTTAAAATTAAATCCTCTAAGCAGCTACATTTACTAAAGGAAAAAGATTTTGTATACTGGGAAGTGTAATATGCATAATCTCACACTTGATTGTGTTATAAAATAACTTTTCTGTGTTAGATTTTGGCAAAGAGAACAGTACAAATGATCCTGAAGATTCTGCAGATACTATAAGACATTATCAGAGTTCTAAGAAACATTTTGAAGAGAAAAAAAGTAGATCATCTTCTTTCATCTCCTCCATTGATGATGAGCAAAAGCCACTGTTCTCAGGAACGGTAGATTCTCCTCCAAGGCTGGGGAAAGCAGGCGGGCTCCATTTTGAAAAAACAATGCCAGCCTCAGGAAGAATGCGCACAGACAAAAGGAGTCATTCTTGCAGAGGTAACAGAGACTTGGGGATCTGGCTGTCTCTCTTTTTTTGTTGTTTTTTTTTTGTTTGTTTGTTTATTTTGTTTTGTTTTTGAGACAGAGTCTCACTTTGCAGTTCAGGCTGGCTCTGAGCTCACTATGTAGCCCAGGCAAGTCTAGAACTCAGCAATCCTCCTGCCTCTGGCTTTTATTTTTAAACCTCAAATGGGGGCTAATGCTGACACATAGCAATGTAATCCTTTTTAATTCATGAAAAGTTTGGATTTTAAATCATCCACCACATGTTTGCATCACTCTAGAGTGACTACTAATTATTCCCAAATACTATTAGCATGAGAGGTATTTCTGACCAACCAAAATTAACATAATACCAGGTGGGAAAACTGTGGGAAAAACCTATAGAAGCAAGTGATGGCACAGAAAAGAGGATCAGTGAATATTTTAAGAGAAGGCACAAGTTTGATCTTTTCAGTTTTTTTCTGTACCCATTTCCTATTCCCAAACTTGTAGTTTTATAGTAAGAAAGATCAGTGCTGACATACCACAATACACACACCAGAGAATTTTATTTTGTGAGAAGAGAAATACCTTGAAATGAAGTAGATTCATGATGAAACTCTTGGTTAGCATCTTTACTAAAAGAAATTCTGAACTTTATTGTAGAAAATACAGAAGATATTAGTGATAATGCTTGATTCAAATGTGTAACTTTTATGCTAAAAGATGGAAAACTGAGTATTTTGTAAACTGTTACATGGAAGAACAATTGCACAGAGCTAGAGTTAGCTATTAACTGATACCCATACCCATAACAGAAATGGGTTAGACCACCTGAATTCCTTGACTGATCCTACTAAGACTCATTTTGCACATTTTTGAGATACAGGAATCATCTTACCTAATGGACTACTTGGTTATGATTCTTAAACTACATAAGGTATAAATTACTTTCTCTGAAATAAAATCTCTAGCTCTAGTATTTCTTCACGTTTTATTCTCTAATCTATCATTTAATGTCTCATTATTTTTAAAAAAAATCTAAAGATTTAAAGCATAGGAAAACATTGAAAGAATATAGAAAAAATAGAAAATTTTGGCCTGGCAGGAAACAAAATTTTTGGACAAAGTAAATAAACATCACCTATCGTCATTAATATTGCTCCAAAGATCATAAATGAACGCAAGAGTTTTATTAAATCTAGGATATTTCCACTTCATATTTTTCCAGAGTTACTTTCCTATCATGTCAAACCATCTTTTGCCAGAACGGCATAAGGAAGTAAGCTAAGAATATATGCAAATGTCCTCTGGACAATCTTAAAATCTTGATGAAGTGAATGAAAATAGCACTTCATTTATCACCAAGGAAGAATGGAATATTAGATGTGATTACCAAATGTACCATTTTAATTATTTATGAAAATGGATTCTGAGAAGTGCTAAAAATAGAAAATGGTTGTATCATGGAAGTTGAAGGTTCTGAGGCGCTTGCTGAACAATCTCTATTGTATTCTGAAGTAGCATACTATGGACTTGTTTTTAAAGAAAAAAATAAGTGCCTTTTGTTTTTTTATGGTGAATTTTAGACTCTCAAAAGACAAATCAAGCTGGGCATGGTGGCTCACGCCTGTAATCCCAGCAATAAGGAGGCAGAGACAGGAGGATTGCTGAGTTCGAGGCTTGCTTGGGCTACATAGTGAACTCAGAGCCAGCCTGAATTACAAAGTGAGACCCTGTCTCGAAAAAAAAAAAAAACTCATTCTACTTATATTAAGATTAAAAACTGACAGTAGGAAAATGTGTACAAAGAGTAAAAATAATGGACACTTATTCTACTTAAGTTGAAGTCAAAGCTTAACTTCAGGAAAACTGTGTACCCAAAACAAGAGAAAGTTTACTTTCTACTCATCTGTTTCCAACGATACCCTTGCAACTATAGCAACATTTTCCAAGGCAACCAAGTACTATTCTGTCTGAACTATATTTAGAAAATGTCTATAAGGATGTTCATTTGATTAAGACCACTAGCTAAAACTTCCCCTCTGACTCCTCATTTTTTACATTGCTATTAAAACAAGCTAATCATGTATCTCTAGATTTTAATAAGGGTAAATTATAATAAAGAATCTATCTTATAGTACATTTCACTCATTTTTGCTAAGAATTTTTTCCTGAGCAATAATAAAAAAATAGTGTTCTCCATACTTTATTGCATATGATTCACCATTGTCATTTAAAAATTGGTTTACTGTATATAGTTTCAAAATGAGGGCACTGCTGACCAGGTACAGAATTTCTCTAAACTTTCCTATCACAAAACTCATTAGCGACTTTTTCCTATGTATTCGTTACAGCTTTCTCTATTGAGGCAGAAATTTTTAGGCACTTCATTATAGAATATATTAAGTGACTGAAGACAGTAAGAGAAAACCATAAGCATACAGAATTGTTGTTCTATTTAGAGAAAAAGCCTACAGTTGACCTCTCTGAATATACTTTTACTCAGCAATCCTCCTGTCTCTGCCTCCTGAGTGCTGGGATTACAGGCGTGAGCCACCATGCCCAGCACTGTGGTATGTGTAAGTGGTATTGATTGTTGGTGAGCGTGAGTCTCCACGCTCAGCACTGTATGTGGTTACAGGGGATCGAACTCAGGACCTTGCGCTTGCGAGGCAGGCACCGGAACCACTAAGCTAAATCTCCGGCCCTCTGAATATACTTTTAGAGAAACTGTGGGAAAGCAATTCTGCTATTAATTAGATTCTTAGTTAATTCTTCCTAGTTAGTTACTATCCGGTTTTTAAGTAGCTGAGAATGTCAGTTCTATAACTTCATATAATAATTTTTCTCAGTGTTTAACAGCTACTTGTCAAAATTCTTAAGTCTATCAAAACCACTTTGTAATTCAGATTTATTGCCACAACAGAAGCAAAACTGTTTTAAAGTGATTCTCCTCTCTTACCAGCCCTCCTCTGAGGTTAAAAAAAGAAAAAAATGACATCTTTATCCCAACTTCAGTAGCATCTTTCCCAGGCTTTCATCATATGATGAAAATGAGAAAGAAAATCTGATGTGTTTATCCCCAAATATTGATAACCTGGAAATATAGATTCTAAGAGGAATAATAAAAGAGACTTTGAAAATGAACCTTCATGAAAAATTATCATAATCTTTTTAGATTGAATTCTACAAGCCCATGACCTTTGCATACTTCATGTTTAATTCTTGTATATTTAGCAGTTTGTAGCACAGAGCAAACATTCCAGAATATTGGAAAAGTAGGCTTGAACAGATAATAATTTGTTTTGAAGCAATTTTAAAGATCCACAAGGAAAAAAATAGAAACAATTTGATTACAAAATACAGTGCAGCAGGAACTACAAGGAAGCATAAAATAATAAACCAGCAGCTTGAGAAAAGAGAATGTGTAAGAATTCTCATCCTTGATGTTATATGGCATCTTGGTTCTGCTTTGAATTGCTAAGAAAATCACCCTAAAGTTCAGCTTTCTTTCAGAACTTTGTCCTTGAGCACACTTTAAAACACAAAAATATGTAAATTATCCTACAAGAAAGAGCCCTTAAATTCTTATATCTTAGACAAAGGAGCATGACTAAAGTGTGCTGTTTCTTCCCAAATTTAAAAGCATAAAATCATTACTCTCTAATCAGCTTTGGTTCAGCCTTCCACATGTTTTCCTAGCTGAAACAGAAAGACAACAAAATGATAACAGACTCTTGATCTGCTGTCGTTCTCTTTATTTTTTATCTTTATCAGTACATTGTATAAACACATCATGTTCACACTCAATATTGGGAATATGTACCAGTATATGACACAATTTAATTCTCATTTTTTTCCTGTGCCCCTACCCACCCCACAAACCTCCACCCCCTAAATACATAAGCTTTGTTTCCCTTATTTTTATTACCATCACAATTTTTCTTTACCCCTCATTACTCCTCCACATTTCCCTTTGCATATTTTCTACTTCACAATATCCATCATATATTCTAGAACTTATTAACATCTTCAGTTTCTCATACCAGAGAACAGATACGATATTTACACATCTACAACCTATTTATGTAGTTCTTAATGCTAAGGAAACACACGTGAGAAATAAGGCAGATGGCAGGACAGGGGGAGACTCTGCCACCCGACTGGTCATGGCCCATAGTTCTCATTTCGTCTCTCAGGTGACAGCCCACCTTTTCTGGCTTGTCTTGGGCATACATATGTGCTACTAAGGCAAAGGAGCTCCTACTAAAGCTGACTTCCGCTTGCTTTTTATACAGATATGACCGACATGCAAAGTTGGGAAGGAGAACAGCCCAGGGCCCAACCGGAAGAGCGCAGCCCCTCAGCCCTTCAGGGCGCTGCCTGGGGAGCTTCGGAAACAGAGAGTGACCTCACCTATGGGGAAGTGGAGCAAAGGCTGGATTTGCTTCAAGAGCAGCTAAACAGGTACGAGTAGCAGCAGGCCAAAGGACAGCCTCACCAGCGCCTTAAATGTATCCAGCTTTGCTCTTTGTAAGCCACAAATTCCTTTTGCTACGATCTCTTGGCTTTTTATACACATTTATTTGAAGTAAAATTAGAAGACAGAATTATTTTATGTTGCTAGAAGCATTGGTTTAGAATATTTCTTACTTTTAGCAATATATACCCTGGTTTTTATCATCCAATTAGTATATCATCACCAATTTACAAAATTACTTTTACTCTGGCCTCAAAACAGTTTGCATTTAACTTGTTAACAAACAATTTTCTTCTTTGAAAACTTCCTTTTACCTTTCTCAGTTCATCTTGGTAATTTAGTCATGTATTATGGCATCTAAAAATACCGGGAAAATGACCTAAACAATTGGTTTTTAAAACCATCCAAACTGTGAATGAATTATAAATTCTCCAAGTCAAAGATCAGAGTCTCTCCATTTTTCCTTTTAACTTTGATTCAGACCATGTACTATGAGCAATGAACTTTGGCTTTAGGCGGGAGGTAATGACTTCACCCAAGTCTGTGCAGTTTTGTTAAAATTAAAATAGAAAGATTCAGAGGAAAAATATGACTATGTTGTAGATGCTTTGGGTGTGCTTCACTAGAGCATTTGCCCTGATCCACCGATAGGCTTCGTGTGCACCCCAGGGAAGGCATCCCCGTGATCACAGATGGAAAACCCCATGGATTAAATTAAAATGCTCAAGTCACAGGACTTATTAAATCAATTTAAGGCACACAATGAGAGATACGGAGAACTAGATGGGGTAATTAGTACATTTCAAATGAGTGCGAGCACGGTGAGAGAGCCACACGACTCGGATCCTGATTGAGACAATGTTCACACATCGGCCTCATCAGCCTTCCTTGTCTGTGGTGTGTTTATAAGGACCAGACTTGAGGTTTTCCCAGAGGAGTCCACAGACAAAAACAGAACTGGCTCTGCCACCGAGACACATGGCCGAGCCACCTGAACACACCTGTGACTTTTAAATTTGCCTATTCAACAGCCATGTCCTTGACAGACCTGCCTTGGCTGAGTGCATGCAGGTGCATATTATACTGGGTATTACTAATGGGTGGTCAAACTGGGGAAGGGAGTCGTCTTCCTCAAAGTGACATAAGAAAAATTAGTTATTTCTATCTCGTTCCATTATAAGCACCATTCTTGTTTGTTCTATCACATTTCTGTTCTGTGTTTGGTATATTTTGCTGATGATCAGTAGCATACATGTGTGTCTGTATTTAATATACCTCATGAATTCTGTTCATGTCTATCAAGTTACTCCTGATCTCTTAGATATTTTTCAAATAGAATCTGTGAGAAAGAGTTTCTATTCTTAAGCGACTGCACTGCTTAACAAAGGCTCCAACGGACTTAAAATCATTGTGGTAATTTTTAACTCTATTAGACCTTGAATTCTACATGTCGATGGGTCTTTGTTCTAGTACTCACCCCTAAATTCTTTTATACTTAAGGGTTTGTTTCAATAATAAGGAAAATACTAATAAACATCAGGTAGTAAATATCATGGAAGCCACTCATTAAATACTATTAGTGATGAGATAAATTTATACAGATGTATTTAAGATGAAGTTTCAATGTAGAATTTTCTTTGGATGCTCAGAGAGAAAATACAATCATTGGGTCTGGATTAAATAAGTGAAAATTTTTGGGTGCAGATAAAATTTGAACTGGGTTCTGAGCAAAAATGAAAGATCGTTCATAATAAAATGATGAGTCTGTCATTTTGGTTTAGTTGGTGCCACAAAATCTTAAATCTTTAAATGAAAAGCAGGTAGGGCCAGAGATTTAGCTCAGTGGTTCCGGCACCTGCCTCGCAAGTGCAAGGTCCTGAGTTTGATCCCCGGTAACCACATACAATCCTGGGAGTGGTGACTCACACCCACCAGCCAATACCACAGTGCCAGGCGTGGTGGCTCACACCTGTTATCCCAGCACTCGGGAGGCAGAGGTAGGAGGATTGCTGAGTTCGAGGCTTGCCTGGGCTACATAGTGAGCTCAGGGCCAGCCTGAACTACAAAGCAAAACCCTGTCTCAAAAAAAAAAAAAAAAATCAGGTAAAGAAGTTGCTAACCTCATTTTATTCTTTTTAGTGTATGGTTTTGGTAATTGCAGGGTATAATTGGGTATGTTATAATTAATTGTTTTTGAAGACACTGAAATATCTAGTTACATTTACCAACTATAGAAAACCTTTAAGGATATGTTTACTATAATGCTAAGAAGATTTGGAGTGTTCATATTGAAAAGAAAAGGGGAAGATGATTTTTTTTTGTATTTTCCATGATACTTTTTGGTTTTGCTTCAAGTCCAAGTCATATAGTCATTTGCTAGTCATATAGCTCATAGTAACAAATGAATTTTTAAGGTTAGTTTGCTTCTTAAATACTAAAGCTCTGAGCTGCAAAAGAGAAAATAGAATTTCACATTGAAGAAAGAGTACAATGAATAATCTACAATACCTGCTTTGAATAGGGAAAAGAAAAGGAAAATAATGCAAATATAAATTTGGAACACATAAGAAACTGTCCCAAGATTCTGTAACTATGAAAGACATGAACTACTAGTCTCTCAGTTAAAGAATAAATGTTCCAGGGCCGGAGGGTTAGTTCAGTGGTTCTGGTGCCTCTGCCTCACAAGTGCAAGGTCCTGAGTTCGATCCCCAGTAACCACATACAGTGCTGGGCATGGAGACTCACGCCCACCAGCAATCAATACCACATACCACAGTGCCAGGCGTGGTGGCTCATGCCTGTCATCCCAGCAGACAGGAGGATTGCTGAGTTCCAGGCTTGCCTAGACTACATAGTGAGCTCAGAGCCAGCCTGAACTACAAAGTGAGACCCTGTCTGAAAAAAAAAAAAAAAGGAAATGTTCCAAAAGAAAACCATGGCAGGTCTAACAGTCAGTCAAAAACAATCAGTGATTAAAAAGATTAACATTTTATGTTTTGAACTCTATAAAGGTTAGCAAAAAAAATCCAATCTATTCCCTTCATCTGTTGTTTTAATTCTCAATAAATGAGTGGGAAAATAATGGCCTTTATTAGACTATTAGTGAGACAAAGACAGGGAGTATCAGCCCAGAAAGAATCTCTGTGCTCCCTCTCCTATTCTTCTTGCTTAAAACAGGGCCACAGTTCTGTTTCTTAGTAGTGCGGAAGTTTGTTCAGAGACTTTTGCAATTTTTCCATTTTAGAACTGTCTTTTCTTTTTCCATCTGTCTTTAGACTTGAATCCCAAATGACAGCGGACATCCAGACCATCTTACAGCTGCTGCAGAAGCAAACCGCAGTGGTCCCCCCGGCCTACAGCATGGTCACCGCAGGAGCAGAGTATCAGAGGCCTGTTCTCCATCTGGTGAGAGCCAGTCATCCCACGGCATCCATCAAGACTGACCGGAGTTTCAGTCCTTCCTCACAAGTGAGTGCAGATCCTGTACGACCAAGAGTGTATCGCTAAGTATGTGGCAAATCACATAAGAATCTCCTAGGAAAATATAGATATCCATCTCTATCTCTACTTCTATTCACTTTGAATTTCTGATCATGAGTCCTTTAATCTGCCCTGTGCTCTTTTAAAGTTTGAGAATAATAGACCTAGAAGAACAATTTTAAAAACTACCAAGTATGCCTTTAAGAAAAATATTTTTTCAAGTAACAAATTGTGTAAGTTTACATGCTTAGAGATTTGAGCTAAGGAATTTCCCTAGATCCAAAAAGGGCATGAGAGGAAAATCTATGATTTGATTGCATGAAGAGGGATAGGGCAGGCGGGATCTCAGAGGAAAGTACCCCTGGGCCACACTTCACCTGAGGTTCAGAAGTAATCAGATTAGTAATAACTCTGTGCTCCATGCATTACCACAGTTGTCTAATTTCTTAACCTAATGGGCATGGTAAAAAAAAAAAAAAACAGTGAAAAATGTCTTTTATCTTGTTTTTGAAGCCCTCCAAGCATGCCTCTTTCAATTACATTAATATGAAAGATCTAACTACTTGAATTCTATTGTGGACATTGGTTTAAAGTAATTAGCATAACCAAATGCAACCTAAGAATGATGATTTTATTGGAGATTTAGGAGCCAGGCGTGGTGGTGCATGCTTGTGATCCTAGCACTCAGGATGCTGAAGCAGGAGGATCAGCAAGAGTTCAAAACATGTCAGGCCATGAGTTTGTTTACTTTCAAAGAAGTTAAATATATCACCTGAGGAGACTGGCAATTTTACTTCTTTCTTCTTTCTTTCTTTCCAGTGTACAACTAATAATCAAGTGACCACATTTCCTGCCCCCAGCTTCATCTTAGATATTGAATTAAAATTCATTCGGAAAAAAAACAAAATACTTTTAAAAATCTGATTCTCTGGGCCAGAGATTTAACTCAGTGGTTCCAGCACCTGCCTCACAAGTGCAAGGCCCTGAGTTCGATCCCGGTAACCACATACAATGCTGGGCGTGGTGACTCACGCCCACCAGCCATCAATACCACATACCACAGTGCCTGGAGTGGTGGCTCAGGCCTGTAATCCCAGCACTTGGGAGGCAGAGACAGGAGGACTGCTGAGTTCCAGGCTTGCCTGGGCTACATAGTGAGCTCAGGGCCAGCCTGAACTACAAAGCGAGACCCTGCTAAAAAAAAAAAAAAAAACACACACACACCTGATTTTCTAAATCTAACTTCAGAGTAAAATCAAGTCTTGGAATTATTGTTTTAGGATTGTCTACACTGATGATTGAGTCTCCAACATTTTAATCATTTTAGGAAAATGTTGGTTAACACCACGAATCAAATGAGATCAGTTAAGAAAGAAAATACGTTTAGGTTTTATAAGTGTAATTTTAGATGACTGTTGGTATGAATTACAAGAAGTGTTTTCTTCCTGACAGTGTCCCGAATTCCTAGACCTTGAAAAATCTAAACTTAAACCCAAAGAATCCCGCTCAAGTGGGATGCATTTGAACACAGCTTCAGAAGACAACTTGACTTCACGTTTAAGACAAGACAGCGACGTCTCTTTAGAGCTGCACCTGCGACAAAGAAAAACTTACCTTCATCCAATTAGACACCCGTCCTTGCCAGATTCTTCGCTAAGCACTGTAGGAATCTTGAGTCTTCATAGGCATGTTTCTGATCCTGGGCTTCCAGGGAAATAATCATTTTGTACTATTTATTCCACGTACAATGTAAGTGCTTTTAATGGCTGTTTTCCTTTTTGTATTTAAATTCTCTCTACTCGACTCAGGGGCTCACAAGTTACCATTATATGCAAAAGTACTGTATATTTTCCTAAATTGAAGCTTGTAAGGTAAAACTGAGCAGTTAGGATGTAAATATACATAAGAACTTTTGGTTCCAAATGTTAAAACTGCCAGCATCTCTAGGCACCTTACTTTTGTTTTTATTTTCTAAATCATGTGCATGTTAGGAAACTCCAATTTCTCTTGCATGGAGACTCCTATTATTGCTTTTACTAAACAAGTACTTTGCTATGAAGATGCCTTCCAAGCAAATAAGAAACCAAGGATAAAACTATTCAGTTCAGATGATCTTCAGTTGTGGAAGTTCAAGGGGGTAAAGAGAACTTACTCTTGAGGACAGGTATCCTTCTGTATTGAGATTTTTACAGTCAGTTATATTCATGTCCCCACACTGAGAAATATGCTGTCTGAGATGTATGAATCTCA